>JABCKD010000375.1:0-177638 GCA_013186415.1 Fusarium sp. NRRL 66088
ATAAATAAAATAATATATAAAATATAATAATTTTATTTACTTAGTAATATTTCGACTGTGTCGTCCAGCTGCTTGGAGAGCATCTCCCAAGATATCGGGCATTACATTGATAAGCTGTTCAACGGTGATGGTAGGCTTCGATTTGCGGCCCAGATAAGAAGGCTTTGCTCATGGCAAACTAGGTATCAGTAACGAGGAGTTGCACCTCCTGGTCTCGCAGATGAGAGTGGCTAGGATATTCCTCTCCACCCTACAAACCGAGCTTCAGAGCTGCCGTACGCTCCTGCTCGCCAAGTACGGAAACCCAAATTGGAAGCCTTGCATCGCGATGGCGGCAATCTTTCTCGCCTTCGGCGTTTCGATTTTCTTCCCACCCTTCGCGATTTCCGGATTTTATTTCGCGGGCGGTGCCGCGGTTTCAGGTGGCTATGCCGGCATACAAGGCGTCCTGAATCACCAACAACAAAAGAAGGGAGATGATGTCGTGGCTCGTGAGATGGCCCCTTGTGAACATTTCCACTATGTCTTGCTAACTTATCCTCTCTTTCCTAGTGGAAAACATGGTGAATGGCCTTGACAAAGCTTTCGGCAACGCCCACCTGGCCGCGGCGCTCATGTTCTGCAACCAGGTTTTTGAGGTTCCCCTCGACACGATGAACCTCAACGAACAAAAGAGCGTGTTAAAGGACCTGGGCATTGACATGAGCCAGATGAGGGACATGACCTATACCGAGGAACTAGTAGCAGACCGGCTCAAGGTTTTGTCTTTAAGGCTAGAGGAATATAAGGAGAAGCGAACAGAGGTGGGAAAGCAGGCGGGCTTGAAGGATTTGAGGTTAGCAGTGGGTTCTTAATCGCCACGACTTATATGTACTCGTATTGCGTGTCTGAAAGCTTCCCTACGAGTTTGCACTGATTACCGTAATAAAAGGCAAGTCAAACGTTATCAATGCCTTCGGGTCTCCCGACTTTGCCAAGTTTCCCCTCGAAGTTTCCAACCGGCAATAATAGTGACGTTAGCAGCACACCCCATCGAAAAACTGAAGCGTCTGCCATACCACCTTTGCGACCAGTGGCTTGGTTCCACGTAATGAGGAGCACTCCGGGCGCTGCCTCTCTGGTTCAGAAGCGTGATGGCCGTTTCGGAATCGACGTTGGAAAAGCGAGCATTTTGGGCTACTAGAAGTTGAATATCCTTTATAGTATCTATATCCGGTTCCATTGGCTGGTTTATAATGAGACAGTAGTTATTATCTTCTATCTAATAAAAGGGTGTTTCTCGCTCTCTCTACATAGAGTATGGAATATGGCGGATCATATGGGTAAAACTAGGTGCGTTTCCTAATGAGTTTGGTACCTTAAATAGTAGAACTTCCATACCACAGGCTGAATTCATCAAGGCTTTTACACCCAACTGTTTAGTCCGTCTTTACTTATGACCGTTGATTAAAATGTCCCTCTTTAGAACTAGCAGAAAGAAAATCAAGTTTTCCTTAGAACTAGCCTAATTCAGCCCGAAGGGCATTCTACCTCAGTCAGAAACAGAGCATACAACTTCTTCTGATTGATGAATTGGTCTGGCCTGTGCTCAACTCATGCTCGAATTAGCTACCGGACATCGTCTGCTCGCTCGATGCAGTAGACCAAGGTGTCGGCTTGGAGCTCCAGACCCCTACTGCCCCATCGTTCAACCGATTGCCCCTGACAACAGATTCTCAAATTGCGTTGCTGACAGTATCTAGACTCACAGGTTAGTTCTGCAGCCAACCTTCCTCCCACCTAGATGGCGGCTGCTTCCCCTTCCCCCCCAATCTATCTAACCCATCAGGTTGCTAATGCTATCCAGGTTCATATATCACCTCCCCAGCCGACCTTATATTCCTTGGGCCACTGGTTGTTTTCAGCTTCGTCGCATTTTTGACCGTCCCTGAAAGCAATGGCAAGTCTTTCTCCGAGCTTGACAATCTCTTTAAGATGCGCACACCAGCCCGCAAGTTCTAGAGCAGGGCTATTTCGGAGTTAGGATGGAAGGGTGTTCTTCCAGACTTTTGACGACTCTTTTCTTCTCTAACTCGCTTAGGTCTTGGGGTGTCTTTCAAGTAATATTTAAACCCCGCGCCTTTCAGTACAAACCATATTAGCCACTAATGAATGTTGTTGAATCGCGCAGAGATGCTAGGTATGCTTAATAAATTTACGGTCGTTTTTGTTCTTGTTATTACAGTAAGAGCTCCGGGAATAACTTTAATAAAAGAGATGCGATATCATTTAACGGCTTTAAGCGATTGGCTAGGCTAAACGGCTTTAAATGCCGAGCTTAAAACCCGAGACAGCCAAAACATCAACTGCCGAGAGGCTAGCCTCGCAATCCAGTAAGAACCACATTTGAGAAGCAAAGCTAGACCAAAAGAGCTGTAGCATCGGCATGACCAGTGTCCAAGGGGAACCCCGAATGCCCTTTCATATGCAGGATCAACTCGCAGGCTACCGACATGGCACAGATGCCAACAGGAAAAAGCAGAAGCAACTTAGGAAGAATGAAGCGGTAAGCTTGGGGTAGATTTTTCCGTCCCTGCATGTTGTTGTTTGTCTGCTCCACTCCTCCATCATTGTTTCAGCTTATATTGCCTTGCTTAATGCGCATCCACATTTCAATTTCCTCTCTCGTAAACTCGGCAGTTGTTCAGCCATTACCAGACTTCTATGTCCACATGCCGTTCGGATACGAGATTCCAGTAATTATTCATCAGGCTGGTGAGTGAAGCGACGGGGCTTGGTAGGAGAGTAGGCCTGCCAAATCAGCCCCGTCGAACCTCGTATTGACCTCATTTCAGGGCCAGGGATTGCTCATGATGTTTCCATACAGTAGCGGTCGGGTAGGCGGTCTGTCGGATGTCTCGGTTTTGAGACGGGGTGTATTCCACTTTTTTGCTCTTTTGGTCGGCGATGGATTTAGAAACTCAACTTAACCGTGCCGATCTCTTACCTCAGCCATCTCACTAGGTAATTTGTAAAGAATACAACCAAGTCAGACTCGTATAGGTAACAAGGCCGCATGAATCTTCCTGTTATAGTGGGCCCCTATGATACATTGAATAGCAGAACCACAAGCTATAAAGCAGCCTTTGCCCAGTCTCCTTACTACAGATCACCTCACTACCTCCCTTCTCAAGCTCAAGACTTTCAGCTTCTTATCCGTCCCAATACTTTCACCATGAAGTTCAGCATCCTTATCGCTCTTGCCGCTGTCGGTAGTGTCACTGCTGCCAACCAGGCTATCGTAATCAACGATTGCAACACCGCCATCTATGTTCAATCTCACCCTTCTAACAATGGGGCGCCTGGTCCCCTCACAACCGTGAAGCCTGGCCAGCGGTTCTCTGAAGACTTGCGCTCTTCTGGCTCGGTTCGTTCATTCCTGTCGCTGCTTTGTGATTCCATGAGCTTAGGGGAATGTGGCTGACGCTATATCTGATAGACCATCAAGATTGCCACTACAAAGACCCTCACCAAGCCACTCTTCTTTGGTTACTCAACGTCCTCAAAGCCTGATAACGTTTACTGTAAGTATACCCCTGCCCACCCAAATGACGTTATCTGACATTCTTCCAGATGAGTTCAGCACGTACGTAACAACTCTCACCAACTATTTTGGAATTGCTTCTGACACACTGACTCACTAGTGAATTTGGCAACCCTTTTGCTGACAAGCATAACATCCTGAACCCTGGCGCCGGTTGCGACAAGTTCGATTGTGCTGCTAATGACGCCAAGTGCTATAGCACACCTAGCAGCAAGAAGGTCTATGACTGCCCTAGCCCTACCAACATCTATGCTCGCGTGTGTGCCAAGTAAACGGGGCCCAATCGACAGGAACGCAGCTGCTCGCACAGGGCTCAACTCACCGAGAAGGAAAGCTTCATCGAATTCCGGGGGTACACCCGTGCAGCTGGCAATGTGTATATAAGCTTATAACGCACATTTTCCTTCTTTTCTCTCTGCGTTTAGTTAAAAGGCAGTAACGTAGTATATAGTGGGACATTGAGTTGCCCTGTTTGATGTCGTCTATTCAAATTTTTTTACTCACTCTCGTCACCTCTTATTTGGGCGCTGGGGTGAAAGAGCTTTTATGCGGGGAGGACAGTGAAGATGAAAGGGGCACGTGGCCGAAGTGGGAGGGTGTCTTCATCGAGCAAAAATGGAACCAGATATGTGTACGAAATGCCAGCCATACATTAGCCAAGCGGAACAATATCCAAGCTTCAATTTCACGCTTCAGATCCGGACCCAGGCTTGCTTGCACCCACAGCCCAGCAATGAAGAATCCGACTAATCGAAGGAGATATAGCACTTTAGGATTACATGAAAGCCACCACATCTACTGCACCCCAACACATGGTATCAAGGCACCGGAACGGTCTGATGTTAAGTACGTCGGTGATGAAGTAGATGTTGATTTCTTAATGGCAGCTAATAGTTGGTGTGAGTGCGTGAGACTGAACGGAAAGATGACCGAGGATAGAGCTACTATTCTGCTTTCATACTTTCTCTAGTGATATATTGCTATAGGGACAAAGTGGCGCATAATATAGTAATATCGCCAAGTCATTCAGCTTATTAACTACTTTGCCTATTCTAGCAATCAATACCTATGATAGACGCGTGACCTATTTTATGTTGAATATGTAGTAGGCAATAGGGTAGCGGGTGCGGTTTGGAGCTCCACGGGGAGAGATGTCGCCGCTTAATTTAGCCCCTGGCAATCAGCAATGCGGGGAACAGTTTACCTCTAAATAATAGTCAGGGTACTCCAGCTCATAAGAGATAAGTACGAAAGAAGAAGTACTACTGCATAGTTGAATAAAGGGGATTGTTGCCCCTGAACCCCGCTAATTAAAGCTGGCTTCTTAAGCGAGCAAAAGTTCACTTAGGCCCGCGGCCACCACTGATTTAGGTAGGTAGACCTATATAATAAGAGCGTGGTCAAGTCGTAACACATCCGAGAGATTAAAAGAGAACATCAGCCCATGCATTAAACTGCCCCAAGGGCGAAACCAGCGGTTTCCCGCTTCATTCGATTATTTCTCTAGAATATTCACTAAACACCATTCCCTTTGGTACCTCCCTCCATTGCATGTCACTGTCAAGCAGGGCCTCACATTCAGCCCACTCCTCACGGATCTTCTGAGCATGACGTTCACTTCGAGGCGTAATCCGCGCCGCGAACGGCGCTGGGAGCGCAAACAGACCTTCAGTCAGTTTGTCAACATCTGGTGTAACCTCATTGCCATTCTCGTCCACGGCCTTATCAAACTTGAAACCCCACAGCATCCTTGATATGCCCAAGAAAAGTGATCTTTCCGCAATATGCATTCCTTGGCAGATGCGGCGACCTGCACCAAAGACAAACTGGTCGCGCTTTGAGGGGTCGGGGTTTGCTGCTGCCTCGCCTGCAGTTTGGAAATCATTAGCGTAACGAGCTGGATTAAAGACCCGGGGATTGGGATGCCGCTTTGGATCCATATGGATAGCCCTGGCCGCCTCGTCAATACTTGCTTCGACGCAGCTTTAGGGTGACATACCAGACGTTCCAGATCACAGTGGCACCTTTCGGTATCTTATAGCCCATATATTCGTCGTCCTTGGTCACGGCATGTGGTACACCAAGGAGATCAGTGGGCATCCATCTCATACTTTCCTTGACGCAACCGCGAACATATTGCAGGTTTGGCTCATCTTCCATAGTCGGCAGGCGATCTCCGCAAACTCGATCGATTTCTTGCTGGGCCCGTTTCTGTACCTCAGGGAACACAACCATGGCCTGGACGAAGCCAACAAGTGTAGCGGCGGTGGTGTCGGAGCCAGCTTCAAGAAGAGAACCGCTTATGTATCCTGCCAGATCATCCGAAAACCCTTCGTGATCTTGAGCCTTGACGAGATCGACATAAAAGCATGGCTACGCGTGTGTGTTAGCAAGTCGCACTCCTTCGTGCTTTCGTCAGAGTTACCTTCGCAGTGCCGCTCTTGATGCCCCTTTTCACATTCATCCAATGTCCCACGTAGAGCTCCTTCTCACGTTGGTGCAGCTCTTTTGCATACCGACGCAAAGGAAGTAAGGCGTCTGGTAGCTGTTTTAGCACGGGGAAAAGGTCCAGTACTGCCGCTGTTGTCGTCGAGGTGACCTCGCAGAACTTTTCAAAACCCTTCCGAGGCATTAGCGAAAGCCCACATTTCAAATGAGAAGGGGTGAACATACCTCAAAAAGCTGCTTCAGCTTGGGATCATTGATACTGATAGTACGGAACCCGAATACCATTTGCGTAGTAAGTGAGTTTGTGTATCGCCTTATATGGTCAACGAAAGACTCAGGCTGGTCGAGCAGGCCGCACAGCATTTGCTTGTTTTCCAGATCCTGGTATGGCACGTATGACTTGGCAGCTTTAATGTTCAAAATGTTGTGCACCATTTTCCTGATCATACGCCATGTGTCCCCATACTCCTGTGGCGATGTGCTTAGAAGTCTGACGAGTAAAGGGGTTGAAATGGGTTATTACCATTAGGAGGACTCGGAGGCCGCCGCTGACGATCTGACCGAGGTACATCTCTGGGCGAGAAGAGTAAATGGTACTGCGTTTATCCAGTAAATCTTTGACTGCTCTGTCAGAAGAGAGGACGATCATGACCTTTGTACCAAGGATCAGGGAATAAACTGGGCTTTGGAGCATTGAAATCAGTAGGGGACAAGAACCTGTAGACAATGACCGCTTACCCATATTCTTGTGCCCACTTTTGAAATTGAAGATGGCCATTCTTGCTGGGCATCTGGTGAAGATTTCCAATCAGTGGAAGCGTTGGAGGACCTGGGGGGTATGATGATGGCCGGTGTCCAATGGTACAAAGGGCATATAAGGCGATGATCAAGCCGATAACAGGCCCAAGCAGTAATAAAGCCATTTCGTTCCTCTTCTCTCGATTGTGAGTTTTGAAGATAAAGAATAACGCAAGGATATATACGCAAACATAGAGTTCAACTGGGGAAAGACGACAAGAATACATGTACCACTGTCAAGTCCTTAGTGAGGAAGTGCCGCTCGTTCATGTGGGATATTTACCGAATCGAGACCGAAGATAGTCCGATTGTGGTCCGTCCTCGACTTTTCTTGACAACGATGTCTGACCGGAAATCCTCCGTCTCCATGCGCCAGTGAAATCATGCAGCGCCTTGGAGTTTGTTTTGAGCCTTTAGGCCCATATATTGAAATCATAATGACAGGTTTAACCGGCGGAAATTGGGCCGAAGACTTTCCGAGAAATCTGTCGCCAAGCTCCTGTTGAAGTGCCATTTAAAGTAGATTAGGCTTCTATCTTTAACTGGCATTGAATCTGGCCGACTTGGGCTGTCACGTCGGAAATGAAATAGCTCAAATGCTACTCTACTGTGAATGTTGAAATTGCCATGGTTGCCCCCTCGTCAAGAAGAAGTCTCAACCAGCAGAGCTGGATGCCTGCTTTGCCATAGAGGGTGTAGCCGAGTTAGCCATGACAGAGTTAAGTGGTCAACATGCTCCACCTAAAGCTTGCAAATTGGAGTCTGCGGTCTGTATCTGGCAGCGGTGACGATGGTCTGCGGCCCCTATAGTGGTGAAATGGGCCAGATGTCCACTCTCGTATGCACTCACTCCTAAATGGCTTAACATACGAGTCCCATTTTAAGCCAAGGCTTTTTCAACTGGAATGAGGTTGAAACGGGGAGGTTCTGGACCCAGAAAGTTGTTTTTTACTATCGATGCAAGGGAAAGAGAAATATGAAATCCAACCCCTACTCGTAGGAGTTTCTCCCACTTATGCCACCCAATGCGCCCAACTACTCCCTTGTCGTGCGCCGTCGGAGCCGCACGAGGAAGTTATCCTGCTCTGTAAACCAGCCACCATGTACTTTCCATTCCTGTGTCGGATCTGTAAATGAAAGCTTGTATAATTGTCAGCGAGCACTCTGGACTTCTCCCCCCTACGCCTCGCTTGGCGTGGTCAAGTGCATTAGGGGATTAATGACTTTACCTCGTAATGCCTCAGGAGCTGGGGGACGAGCTTATAGATTTCCAATAATGAAATGTTCTTTCCAACGCATGTCCTCGCGCCATGACCAAACTGTGGGACATGTCAGCCATCATTCAAGATAATCGTCCTTGTCGGCCTCTGGGCCGATATCTCAAGGACGTGGGGCCTTCACCGTCAAGCTAGCTCGATCCATAAATCGACGTTGCTCTGGGCTGGCCTCAAGCCATCTCTCTGGTCTAAAGATGTTGGTATCAGGGCCGTACACTTGTTGATTTCGTCTGCAGGTAGCGTATTCATCAGCACTTATCAAAAAGAGTTGGATGTTACATGAGACCATTCACTTACGCAGCCACCCATGGGTTCATCCCAACAATTGTACCCTCTGGAAGGAAGTGATTGCCAAGATTAATGCCCCCCTTTGGAACGTGACGCTCGAGACGCTGACCAACGGCTGGATGCATACGAAATGACTCCTTGATCACAGCTTCAAGGTAGGGCATGTTGTTTGCGGCTTTCCATGATACAAATTCACCCAGTTCCCCTCGGTCCTCGGCATCGTCAAGCTCTGCCACTAGTTTTGCCATTGCAGGCGGCGACCTCATAACATAGTAGAAGATCTAGGGAGCAAACTTGTCAGTACAAGGCCAAGAGATATCACATGTCACACTTACAGTGCGTAGAGAAATAGCCGTAGTATCGCTTCCGGCAAAAACGTTGTCAATATTCCACATCCGGACGACACGATCTGTTACCAGTTCTGGGTCTTTCTTCTGAGCCTCGAAAGATCGATCGAGAAAATCCCTGGGACCGTGCTTCTGATCAGCTCGTCCTTTCAAGCGTTCCGTCATCTGCTCCACCGTGAATCTGACAATCGGGTGTGTGCCTGACAACCATACTACGATAGGGTTCTTGGCGAGGAATTTGTCGAGCCAAGGCATCTGTCCAACCTAAGGCCGTGTCAGACATGTCCAGCAACTTGAGGTAGGTAGAATGAACGTACAATCGATGCATAGGCAAGCTTGATCCGAATGTCAGCCATGATACCGCCCACGTCGATGCCCGACTCTAAGAAGCCAAGTTTTTTGCCAAATACAATTTCTCCCCTGAAATGCCATTAGCCCATCTCTTTTACAAGACGAGAAAAGATTTTTTTTTTGAAACACTGAAAGGAAACTTACACTACGTCAAAAGCATACATCTGCAACCAAGTACCGAAGTTGATCCCGGCCCCCGAATCGGCGAGTTCGTCAAGCCTCTCCATGAACAACTTGGTAGTGTTATCAACAAATGGTTCGAACTCAACCAGTGTAGACATGCTGTATGCGCTTGCTATGGGGCGCTTGTAGACTTGGTGGTACTTCTCGTCGAGCGTCGTGAAAAGGCTCCGGGTGTATTCTCCATGGTATGGAAGCACAAACATGTCGTAAAATCTGGTCTTGGTAAACCCCGAGGTCAGACCATAGATCTGGGGGATCCAATCGGGATTGGAAATAGAGACGATACTAGGTCCAACTCGTACAACCGAGGAGTTGTGCTCATCGTGCAACCTAAGATGTGTTTCATGTGGTTTCCTGGTTAATGCATCCCAGAATCGCCACCAGTTGCGAAACCCCGCGAGACGAGGGCCGGAGATCGAATATATATGTCTTTGGAACTTGTTGCGTAAAAGATAAACCAAGCAAAGCAATATGGCGACTTCTCCATATCGTAGGGCCAAAAAGGCAACAGCTTCATTTAACCAGGACATGGTGTAGGTATGCGACAATGACCGCTCATCGATATATGGGTTGATTCGAGTCCGGAGAGCTGACAGTTTTATATTCCCTCATTGGAATATATACCGAAATCGCTCCGCGTTACGTTCTCCATGAGCTAACTCGACTAAAAGGAGAGTCCGGACCTACTTCGCCGAAATATCCATAACAGCATTAGGCCAACGCAAGCAACACCGCCAAAATGCTAGGAGTCTGTACCGTAGTCTACCTCTTTACCCCCCATCGTTTCTGATCCAAGGCATTTGCCTTTGTCGCCTTTCTGATGTGCACATGCCACAATTTAGCCCGGCAACCGTGGGCCATTTTCGGTGGAACAGAGTCACGGTCTATGCTTTCATATGCCAATGCCATCCTGTAAACAAGAACAGGATGGACCAAGTACATTATCTAACACTAAAAATCAGATGATTTGTCAAGTATGCATGGTTTGTAAATCTTGCTCAGAGGGCCTAGGAGTCATGGAATCTCTAGGCATTCTTAGTTCAAAACAGTCATGAGGCAACTAATTCGCAATTAGCTTCTTTTGTCAGAGAATGCAACGACGCGAACAGAAGAAGTCACTCGTCTCAGCTTGTATCTGCCATGTATTCAACATAATGTTTGGCACTGTTGATGGCACGACAAGTTTAACTACACCCCAGACAGAAGAGGAATTAATTTCAAAGAGACAACACAAATATAAAACATACAGCGGCCTCTAATCAAATTTGCATTTAAAACTAAACCGACTTAAAAACATAGTATTGGCCATCACTTGCCAGAAGCGCCTTCATAATAAGAAGCCAGCAGGGAGATCAGGGCCTATCGATAGAAGTTAGCTCAAAATATCTCTTAATTCACTAGTTCTCATTACCCCAGATGTGGAGATTATCCGGTGATGCCTTGGTATGGCTGGTAGGATTATCCTCGTTCACCAAATCGCCGTCAACATAGTGCTCAAGGATAAAGCGTGAAGGGTCAAACCTGTGATGTTAGAACAAGCAACTCTCCTTGTAATACAGACCAACACGCACCAGTAATCGAATATCTGACTGCCCATGATGTGCCGTCCTACGCCCCAGCAGTTCTCATATCCTTTGTGCCGAAGCCAGTCGTGTCCGAGTAGTTGAGTATCGAAGTCATGAGTCTCATATGAAGAATGATGAACATGTGATTTTGGACCCTCGAAAAAGAAGAAGCAGTGGTGGTCCACAAGCTCCTTGCCGCGGTTCAAATGTAAAAAGGTCGTGATATCTCGACCGCTGTCATCGTGCACGAGCTGCAAGTCTTGTGTCAGTAGATTCCAGATACTAGCCTCAGCTCTGCCACATACGTCACTAGGGGTGAAATTAAATCGGCTTGTGTAAAACTGATAGGCCTTGCCAAAATCCGTAACACACATGCCAAAATGTCCAAGCTTGTGTATCGGGGCCGGACCTGGTTTTATTAGCTGGTGGTAACAAACAGGTTTCATGCGCCAAACCTTTAGAAAACCTTTGAAACGAGTTTCCAGACCGATGCTTACTGGTGGGCTATATGAATATGAGCGCGGCTATTGCAAAATGCGGTGGTGGATGAGATCTTACAAAATTAAAATCTCGCTCGGACAGACTATTTGTCTGTTCCTCGACAGGTTTTTGCCCATAGACAAGATGAAAAGGAAATCTGTCGACTGGATCCAAGAATGTAACACGATGGCCTCCGCCTGGGATCCCTTTCATCTCATGAACTGGGGTCGCGTCAGGCAAGGTCTGGGCTGCGTATTGAAGATCGTCCAAACTCTCCACGACGAATGCAGCGCCCCCGAAGGAGTCCTCTGATCCCTCCGAAGCACAGTACACGAAAGGTTCGGTTCCTGTGCCGCCATAGTACGTCTCAGTCTTTCTCTGGTCAATTCTGAGAAAGCCAAAATCTTGAAGAAAGGACTGGGCGGCGTCGATATCGCGATGTGTGTAATACACATGGGCAATGCGAACGAGTTTGATGCGGCGGGTTTCCACGGGCTCCATCGTCAGAAGATAGAACAAGATAAACAATGTTAGATGAAAAGGCAAAGGTCGAGTTTTGCACGAGATGTTCCAAGACGGATCCATTATAACCGCAAGGCACATGAAGGACGTTGCGAGATTGACAATCGCCTTGGTGGGGAGTCCGGGGAATGTCCATGACCAGGCCTACTAAAGTCACGAAGACATGCCGAGGTTCCTCCAGCTTGTGCCAAAGCCAAGCATCTACTGGGTAGAGATGGCATTGCCGGTCTATCTTCGGTACATTTCAGGAACAATTTCGCTGAGGCCAAGTGAGATAGTTGTGTATTGTAAGTACCTAGCCCCTGATTCAGCAAGATGTCATCAGTACGTGGAAAACCCCGACAACAGATCATGTATATCGCTGGGTAAATCAAAATTCTTCCATATCTCATTCATGGCCACGGCGGGGTCCATATCGATCAAGCCTTGGTCCATGCTACTAGGCATTTCCATGAAATCCAGTATTGGCATATCCATCAAAGCTGGCTGCTGTTCCTGAGATAATTCTGCGTCCATTCTTTTCTGCGTCGGTGATCTTGGATGAGTGGTTTCTCCGGTGGGGCCTGCTACTGCCTCGGGTGATGGCTGTGTCTGGTTTGAAACTGGCTCGATGGCTGGCTTGTCGAGGATAACGCTTGGGGGTGGGGTTTTGGGAAAGACACAAGATGGTAAGACAACATCTCCAGAACACAGAGCCTGGCTTCGTGTTTGATCGTTGCCCGTGATCCCCTCAGTGTCTCCTGTCATGAAGTCAGTGACTGCTCTGAAAGTGACGAGATGTTATCTAACAGATAAGAGAATCTAAGGAATACTCACCCAATTTATCTTGCGGGCCAGGATCAAACCCAAGCTTGCTGCTTGGATGTTCAAGGTGAGGTGAATCTGAAATCCATAGTTGATCTTGTCGACGTCGCAGCCAAGGTTTCTTGCCGGCCGCTGGCCGTGTATCGCCGGGCTGATAGCCTTCTAGTTGCGCTTCCAAAGATTCAAGGTTTTGCTGCATCGCAGTTTTCGTGTCCCAGAAGGCGACACATTGCTTATATGTCAGGTAAAGCAGGTCGAAACGTGTCTTGATAAGAGCCGTCTTCGTTGACGGCCCTCCAAACTGCTTGCGGACTAGCTGCACCGCGGCTGCGAGCCAGATTGTGCTAGACAGAAAGGGGTTGATATATTGAACGTGATTCTCGCAACTTCGATTGACGATTGTCAGGATATTATCCGCCGCTTCAAAATATTGCCCCAAGGCTGGAGCCTCCTCGTCATGAAATGCTGGAACACCATGGGCTCCTGGGAGTCTTGATGGGGACGATTGCGTCTGACTGCCAAAAACATCGTATCGATAGATCATGAGCCGTGCTAGCTGTGTCATGACATAGATGTTGTAGATGGAGGAGTGCAACTGCCGATATGACTCGGTTTGACCTGGCAATTGACCATGAAAGCTGAGGTATTGGTGTCGATAACGCAGATGGTCAGGGAGAACTCGGATGAAACAGTGCACCGCATTTGCTAACGTTTCAAGTTTCTGGCGTGATTCTTCGACATCATCGTGGCGATGCCTCCGAGGGTCTTCTCTCTCGCTACCATACGGCCGGTGTGGGTGGATGCTGCGGGCTGAAGGTACACCGCGAGGACAGGATATGATTTGGCCATCCTTCATGAGAGAGTTGATGACGATGAACCAAGCCTTGGGGGAATGATTTCCGCTTTTGTGCAGGGCCTTCCATCGTTGAGCCGGGTCCTGTTCGAAGAAGCAGCTTCTGGTGGGCATACTGCGATACCAGCATGTGTCAGGCACCGGGAGGAGAACCTCCATCTGTGCCCAATTGATAGCCGTTGGGGTGCGTCGAATAGTGCTCGCGAATACATCCATCTCCCAGATAGCCCACCAAGCACGGCGCTTCTCCTCATCCTCACGCCAGATTGCAATCGTCTCCGGATCCCGCCTGAGCGTACATCTAGAATCCACCAGGTGGAGGTTGAGTTCATACGCCAAGCGCACGCACAGTCCCAGAGACCTCCATGCTCTTCCAAGGACCCCCCGGGTTAGCTGACATTGCGTTACCACGATAAGGGCTTGAAGGACGCAGAGGGACGGCGGTTCGTCGCTACATTCAGACAGAGCTTGGCCAATAAGTTTCAGCGCCATGTCCAGGAAGTAATCGGGAGTCTTCATCTCTGGTTCTCTCCATTGAATCTCCTTTGCCACTTGTCTGTTGTTTTCGAACGGCAGGAATCTGACTGCATATCCGGCGATTGCTGCTAGGAGCGCGGATGACTGGACCATAGAGGAAATACTCTTCAGACCTTCCTGAAATGAGGGTTCGTGGAAGATGTTGATGGCAACCATGTTGTCAAAGTATATTCGAACTCTGTCATGATTACGTTGTCAGAGCTGGAAGTTTGATCTTGGACTCAACGCACGTACATATCCATGATGGCTGAGTCGGGCAGTCCTAGAGCATAACATGCTTTCTGGAACCTGTTCTCGTTGTCAGAGAGGACAACATCGCTGATGTTGGTGTCTGCTTGATCTTCGTCTGGCGTGGGAGCTTCATGAGAAGGATGGAGGATAAATGACAAGTCGTGAATATTTAGTTGAGAACTCCGCCTACAGGGACCTAGGTCGCCGTCCTCGGCCGTGATAGATGTCTGATTGAGTTCAGTTCCTGTGCAGGAACCAGATTTGTCTTCACCAGCGTCCCCGAAGGATTGGAGAGGGGGAGATTCGTGGTTTAGCTGTCGCGAGGTCGTCTTGGCGCGAGATTGGGCTTTATGCCGTCTCCTTGGGCGTTGAAGGGTCCCTAAGGTCTCGTCAGCTTATATCCTATAAGACCGAACCGGTCCACGCAGGCTTGCCTACCAATCTTTGGGCCGGGTTTCATGGGGCCTGATGGATAGCTGCAAGGCTGCCCGGTGTCAATGCAGATTTGGCAGTGCGGTAGTTCGCGGTCGCTGGGGCCAAGTCAAGGGTTGTGAAACCGAGGCAGATCATTGAGGACATACCATTTGATCTTTCGTCTAGAGATCAATTACTGTGAGCACTTCTCTCCCCAACTGTATTGTGGCATGACCTTGCGTACCGGCGACAAGAGTGGCATGTAATGACAGACTTGCGTTTGCCTTGGTCACCTTGCTCTTCGTTAGACCACGTTGTTGACATTTCCTGAACTGTAGATCTGACACAATTGAATCAAAGTTCGAAGCAGGCTGTATGATGAAGACGGACTGAGGATGCTGTTTTTCGTACTCCGAGGTTCCCCTTCACTTTTCAGGCGAGAACATTGGCCACATTCACACTACCTAGCGAGTGCACCCCGCATTCTTCCCCAGACTCTCCCCCCGGAAAGTGGCTACTTGCGCATACAGTAGATTACTGGTCTATACTATTTGGGGACACTTGCAGTAGACTGAGCGTCGGGTTTCTCTCACTCTCTCTCCACCTCTAACTGCCGAAGCGGACATGCCAGGCCCATTTATTACACCTGGACCATCTTCGGCGCATCTTCATCACGGACCATCATCGGGGCAATACTACAAACCCCGAGCATGTCTCAGGTCAGGTGGAGTAGGATGCGGCACCGTTTAGTACTTCGATTCACTTAGCAATAGGAGGTGCTTGATGGGCAGGTAACTAAGGCAGCCACGTGTGTATGCTCTCTCCAGTAGTCGTCTAGCCGAGCAAAACCATGCAGCTTCATTTGTCAAAGTAAACAGTGTTGATCAAAGTGCCGATCCGTTCAATCTCCACCCGTACATGGTCGCCATCGTTCAGCGTCATCGGCGGCTTTCGCGCCGCTCCAATGCCTGGGCCTGTCCCCGTCATGATGATAGTTCCTCGTTCCAGCGTAGTCCCTTGCGAGAGAAAGGAGATTATGCTGGGGATATCGAATATCATCTCGCTACATACAGCCGTGAATTAGTGTCAGCAAAAGCTTGAACAGGGTCCCGTCTGGGTCCCAAGGGTCACCTGCCTGGTGTTGGTGTCCTGGACGATTTGGCTGTTCACGGTCGCTGTGATGCGAAGCTTGTGGGCATCGGGGATAGCCGATGGATGCACAATTACAGGACCGATTGGACAAGAGCCGTCGAATCCTGATGCATGTTCGTCATCAGTCTCATCATCATCTTCAAGAATCGAGGTTCGCTTTGAATGACAGCTAGCCTACCTTTCGAGAAACACCACTGGCTATTTTTGAACTGCTGGGCTCGAGCGCTGACATCGTTGCTGCATGTGTATCCCAAAACATAGTCGAAGGCTTTCTCCTTGGGGATGTCGCGGCCCGTCTTGGAGATTATCACCGACAACTCTGCCTCGTAGTCGCTCGTTCCGTCCTGAGCAATCTTGGGTATATTGATCTTTGAGGGATCGGGGCCGTTGAGTGCGGTTCGAGGCTTGATAAAGAGGACTGGCACGTCGGGAATCGCCATGTTGGCCTCCCTCGCATGATCGCGGTAGTTGAGACCCATGCAGCGGATGATGGGAACCTCATCCAGGCGGAGAGGAGGCAGCAGCTTGAATGGTAGGTCAGCTCTGTCTCCTATGTGCAACACCAAACATGAGATGAAACTTACCCATTTCACTGTCCTCCACTCGTCCGTGAGTACTCCGTCAAAGGCACACCCTCGGATAATATTGACTCGAACTCGTTCACCCCGCTCCAAACTTTGACTTACATCGGGCCATTCTTGAGGATCAAGTTGTCCAAGGTGAGTTTGGCCATCTTCCTCGGCCAGGAAACGGATGAGATGAGTCCAATTCGGTGCCATGTTGTTACCAGTCCTTGACATTGAAAGACACTCTGACAGATTGACAACGTGACAGGCGTTTCTCTTTATAGTGTGTTGTGGTCTTTCCATGTCAAGGGGTAATTTCGGTGCATCTAATGCACCGCCACGAGTCCTCCGTTTTAACAACTCGAGCCCGATTCGGAGAAGCAGGACTCCTCTTTAGGAGATACGAGTCGGCGTTATACCGCCTGAGCGAAATTAATCCGACCTCGCTCTCTCCACAAGCCTCAGCTATCCCCTACTTCAATTGATCGCCATCCTTGCAGGTTCCAAGGCCATAGGCCGTGCCTCTGCTTCCTAGTATACATTAATCTAGTTATATTTCCGACCTCCACAAGAGGATGCTACCAGTTGAGTCATCCATATCAGTGGCTAGTCTTTCGGTCAACATGGATCCTCACAAGTCGCCCCCATCAAAATCTGCAAGACAACCCTATGTCCGCCAAGCATGGTACGTTGACAAAACAGCTACAGCCACATCTGATCTTGTTGCTAAGACACATAGCACCCAATGTAAGAGGCGAAAGACCAAATGCGATGGTTATCTTCCCTGCTGGAGATGCAAGACGCAATCCGTTTGTTGCACGTACGCCGCAAAGCCGCGCTATGGTGGTGAATCAAAAATGTCTGCCCTCACCGCACGTCATGCCTGATAGCATTGTCTAACTGAAGAATAGTACAAGCAGACCTAGATTCAAGCATCCTCCAGAGGAGGCTACCGGGAAAGCCAAGTCTATATGTCCTGAGGCAGTGTCTACAACAACAGCCGAGAATTCCGAGACCAGTACTACAACGTCGGACTTTGCCTCTAGCTCAACAAAGGATTCTCGATCCTTCGAATTCATGATTGGCTCAGAATCCTCATCCTCTGAGCCTTACAGTCCTGTTCGGGCAGTTCTCAACCTTGATATGGGAAGGGCAAATATCGGGGCGGCGGGGATCCTGGATGATTCGAGCACTGGGTCCGATTTCTCATTGCACCCTTCCTCGAGACCAACGCAGCTTGACACATTTCTGCAGCCTTTCACTACAGACCCGATCTGGGATATTACAAGGGAGCATGCCGCCGACCTTGTCGGTCTATGGTCCTCAGGCCCGGGTTTGCTATATCCTCTGGTCGATCCACAGAAGATGCTCGACAGGATTCACGATATCTTCAAATTCTCGGAATACGCCCAGAAGGGTGATGTTCAAAGGCTGAGTTTGACACAGACGCTGTTCAACCACGAAACCAATAAGCTGAAGCTTGTCCTTGCCATCAGCCGTACACTCGAGGCAGGAGGCTGGAATCATGAAGCACAAAGACTTTTCCAGAGCGCAACAGAGACATTGGGCGGGTTCATTTGGACCTCCAACAGCATCAAGAACGTCGAGATACTTTTCCTCCTCGTAGGTGACTATATCTAAGTGTCAAAGCCGCCACGAGATGTTAACGAAAGGAAAGGCACTGTACTATTACTACCTCGACGAAGAAGTATTGACGGGCCGAATTACTACACTAGCAGCAAGGCTATGCATCGAAATGGGGCTGCATCGCCGAACGGTTCTGGAAGCGAAATTTCCAGATATCGATGAACGGTTAGCTGTACTCGGGACGTTTTGGTCTGTGTTTATGCTGGACAGAAGGATGAGCATCAGCCAATGTATCCCCTTCATGATCCCAGACCCTTACGCAGACCCATCACTTATCTCGTTGCTGGGCCACATGAGTAATCAAGCAAATCTCCGAGATGGCTCAAGTTCAGCCCTGTTTGCTCTGCTGGAGTGGTCAAAGCTAGCTGGAAGGGCATGGCACGCTATGAACCCCCCAGGAGAAACTGATTCCGAAATCAGGTTGGATGTTCTGGACTATCTCGACTACCAAGTTGTTCAGTGGTACGAGAAGGTTCCCGAGGACTTGAGCATGAGCCCGGCCGGGCTGGGACAGCACGACAAACAGCATGACTCAACATATATTCAGGGTGTTCTGTATTGCCAGAAAGCTCAACTCCGCAACCTGATCTACCAGCCTATGCTAAAATCAACGGCTCTACTTACCCGATACGGCACGCATGCTCGTCGTGCTGCCGAAATTGCCAAAGAGACACTCCACACGTTGGCTGATCTGCACGACAAGAGCCTTCTGGTTCAGAAGCATCCGATTTCTTTCAGGCAATCGTTGGTTGCTGCTTCAAGAAACCTTTTGTTGGTCATTACCAATGGTGGCTCTGTGTTCTGGGAAAGTTCACAGGTTGAAATTGGCATTGCTCTAGGCCTAATGGAATTGTTGAAGATGAGATCGACCTTCCTGATGCGATTATGGCAACGGCTCCAAAGGCTGCGAGAGATACACTCTGCACTTGTTCGTTTTCCTGATGAGGAGGCACTCTCTGCGAGATCCGACGACTATAGATCATATTTGCCTGAGGACCTTTTTCAACTCCATCCTCGTGTATGAGACTAGATAGAAAGACAAGCGAACATTATCAACGCCAACTCCAACTCCAAACCTTGCAATGAGAGTCCCTGAAAACATCACCCACAGCGCGGTCCCTTCCCGATTTCATTGTTGGGGCCACCTTTACGTCGAGACATCCTTCGGTGCTTGTGGCAACCGTTTCTACCGAGATAACTCCCATCGTACTGTTCCGTTATGGACGGAGTGTCTCCAGCAAGAGACGTCACTAATAGTAAAGAATCTGAATGTGACGCAAGCAGTCGGCTCACCTGTGGACTGCGAGCTTCATTACCACAGCCCGCCAGAAGGAGCTAAAGTTTGAATCAACATTACCTGAAGTCAACTCCACCACACCACATGATTTCTGCATCAACTTCGGCCCAACTTCGCTCAATCACACTTTAGCTGTAGGATTTCTGACCATAGACGTAATGACGGCACTTCATAAATCACTCACCTACCAGTGGACAATCCTAACATGACAGCCTCGGACCAATTATGATGCCCTTGCTCAGCGTGCGTCGATAACAAGGCGGATTTTCGCATCAACTTAGATGTCTTGCAAGGCCGGATAATCTTCAGTTGGTCCGGGATACGGAGGACGTGGCTAAGAATAGATAGATGCGCCGTAGCTGGGCCCAACACTAAAGCATCTACAACTGGATTGCCTTTTAACACTGGGTTTCCGCAGACTGAAGGAATCTCAGAGGTAACAATAAATGTCTATTTTAGCTGACAGAAAACCACCCGAGAATCTAGCAGGCCTGGACGTCACCCGATATCCGTCTCAATTCAGAGGACAATAGAATCAAGCTACAGGCTACTCACACAACTGGAGCATCCGCTAATCGTATCATGAGTCCATCTATCAACAATGGCATCCACCATGACGTTAGGAATGGAACCAGTCAACTGAACTCGCCAACATCCCCCGAGACTAACTTGGCCGATTGCTCTAGCAAGCTATCAGATATGGCCCCCGTGGAGACCAAGTTTCTAATCATCGGTGCAGGGCCTGCGGGGGCATCCTTAGCTTGTTTCTTAGCGAGCTACGGTAAGCTGGTGATCCGAGTGACGCTTTTCGCAGCATACTGACAGTCGTAGGCTTGAAGGGCATCATGGTCAGCTCCGCGCCGGGAACAGCCAACACTCCTCGAGCACACATCACGAATATGGCAGCATTAGGTTAGCAGTTTGCAATCTTACCCGTGAAGTTCGTCTTGAGTAACCGTTGGAAACAAGAGTGCCTCCGAGACATTGGGCTTGACAAAGAACTCGACGATATCTCCTCAAAGGGGAATTGTATGGTCCACACTAGATGGTGTCACAGCATGGCAGGCGAGGAATACGCCCGTATTCATTCGTGGGGTAATGCGCCCTCTAGAAAGGTGGAAATTCCCCTTATTCTTTCGTTGAGTATGGCGTCACTAATTCATGTTAGGGGGATTATGAGCTCGCCAGCCCATGCGATCCGGTCGATTTACCACAGACACTACTCGAACCAGTTTCGATTCGCCGTGCCACGTTAAATGGGTTCAAGGTCCGGTTTGATACCACTCTGCTCTCTTTTCAGGAGGATTCGTCCACTGAGATGATCGTTGCCACTCTGCGTGATAACATCTCTGGAAAAGAGTACAAAGTGCGCACCCAATACCTCTTTGGTGAAGATGGGGCACGAAGTCAGGTCGTTAAGCAATTGGATCTGCCCCTCTCGGTTAAGCCAGGACAAGGCATGGCGATTAACATTCTAGTCAAGGCCGACCTTTCCCACCTGATGCAGCATCGACGAGGAAATCTTCATTGGGTTATGCAGCCTGACAGAGAACATCCCAGCTTCGGTTGGATGGGCATTGTGCGAATGGTGAAGCCGTGGCACGAATGGATGTTCATCTTGTTTCCAAGCCGCGATTTTGACCGCAAGAACGACCCGTCTCAGGACGAGTATCTGAAGAGGGTCAAGGATTTCATTGGTGACGAGACGGCTGCAGAGATTCTCAATGTCTCTAAGTGGTTTATCAACGAAACCGTAGCAGAGGAGTATTCAAAGGGCAACGTGTATGTCGAGCCGCACGCTTTCCTCGGCATATCAGAAACGCATCTAACCCGAACATAGTTTTTGCCTCGGCGATGCTGTCCACCGGCACCCGCCAATGAACGGCCTTGGCTCCAATACCTGTATCCAAGATGCCTTCAATTTGGCCTGGAAGATCGCATATGTGCACCGGGGATCATCCAAGCCTTCACTACTCTCAACTTACAGCATTGAAAGACAACCCGTGGGGCAATCAGTCATCACTCGAGCCAACCAAGCATTCCGCGATCATTTTCGGATTTGGGAGGCCTTGGGCACGCTACCTGAGGATATTACCGCTCGTCGGGCGGTGTTACAGGAATTGGGGGCGAGTACACCTGAGGGTCGTCGACGACGCCGTGCCTTTCAAGAAGCAATCTTGGGTACGTCTCACGAGTTTCATGGGCTCGGCGTCGAGATGGGTCAGGTGTACCAGGGACAAGGGATCTACGACGAAGATGAACAACTTCCCTATGTACGGCCCGGGCTTGCCTCTCAAAACGATGTGCTATTTTACGAGCCCAGCACTTATCCGGGATGTCGACTGCCCCATGCCTGGCTGAACAAGGCGATTCCTACTGAAGCTATCTCGACGATCGACCTCGCCGGCCGTGGCGCTTTTTCTCTATTTACCGGCATCGGGGGCCAATTTTGGGCGCATGCAGCCCATCTTGTTTCAGCCGAGATGGGAGTGCCCATCAATGTGCATTCGATTGGGTTCCGTCAAGATTGGGAGGACGTTTATTTCGACTGGGAACGGCTAAGGGGCGTGGAAGACTCGGGTATTGTCTTTGTAAGGCCAGACCGTGTCGTGGCATGGAGGATGCCAACCGTCTTAAATAGCGAAGAGGCGTGCCATGCGAGACTATCCGAGGTGATGCATAAGATCCTTGGTTACAGCTAGGTGATGTCATTGATAGCTTGAGGCTCGACGGAGCCAGCTTTTTAATTTTGAATCATGTTGAATATCAACATATCGTCTTGTCTTGACATGCACCTCTAGGGCAGTAAGGCCCAGAATGTTAAGCAGCAGGATGTCGTGAATGTCGTCTGGGCAGCTAAAGGTATTGAGGCCGGCCGTATGGGAAACTCAGGGGGCGGAGCCTAGAATATTAAACTCTCAAAAGATCTAAACGTGTCGCACAGGAAAGACGACTTGAGGGCTATGCTAGGAGATATCTATGATGGCTAGGGGTGTCCGGGTTGACCTTTGTGTTTGGGAGGGACAAGAAAATGAGTTTCAACGCCTGGTCTGGTATACTGCGCAGCCGTTGCTGGCGTTGTTCACCGTATCTTTGAGTTTGCCGAGGACCGACGCTTATTACTGGGGCGGATAACACAAACGACGCGTTCAAAACTCGTGTTGGTTGACATGCACATCAGGCCACCACCGCGACGCGACAGAGCCGCGTGGATCGAGGGGTGGGGCAGGTGAACCAACTCCTCCTCTTTCTGCCCCTTTTCTTCTTCTCTGTTCCAACACGGGACCGAACCCAATCGTCAACAAGATGAATATTCTACAGACGGTGCGCTACTGTCCCCGCCGAGGCTGGGCAGAGTTCAAGAGGCTATGTCGTTCCGTCAGACTTGTCTTTCTTATCTGTTTGCCTTTCGCATGTTTCACCATGCTGCTCGGATTCATACAGGGCTTTATCTTCGGCCCATGGTACATGCGGGACATGCAGCAGAACGGACGCCTACTTATATCCAATGTTGTAACAGTCAAGTCATACAGCTGGTTTGGCGGGCCAACCTGGCTGGACAAGAAACGAGCACCATTTCACATACAACAGCTCCACAATCCTCTTGACTGGCACAAAAAGTTGGGGCTTGACCGACCCGAGGGCTGGCACACTGAAGGGGCCGAAAGCCTAGCAAGTCTAAGGGAATTATATCGTCGGCGATTTCATGCCTCTCAAAAGCCTTTGGACCGTTGGATCTACGCTTCGCCGCAGTCAATACCTCTGGACGAGAATGTCGAATTTGTTGACCCATGGGATCAAGCTTTTCTTGAGCTACTTCGTCACAGAGATGAGCATGAACCTTTGGGTCGAGCAAACTTTCATTACCTTGCTTGCCCTACGAGCTTCTTATGTGGTGTTTGGCGGGTGACTGGTCCAGCACTACTTCATTTCAGCACCGAGCCCCTCCCTGAGAACAGCACCGCAACTCGGGGAAGGTACCGGAAGTCAGTTTATGAGCCTGTATCTGTTCGAGTGTTTGAGTTGCCTTTACGGGAACCAGTTATACCAGGCGTCTTCCCAAGCCGCTTCGAACAGATGAGGGCCATTACCGCAAGCGATTCGGGATTCTGGACTTCCAAACCCATACACTCGGACTTTGATCAAATGATTGGCCAATGCAAAAGAATATCCAAGAGACTAGAAAGGGAGTATCCTTGGACATACGGTGCGCTAGTCAAGGTAGAGGAGAAGTGGACGAATTTTTGGGCTATGGATGAAACAGTGTTAATCCTCGGCGCTCGAACGGTTTCTACTCTTCTCTCAGCGGTACCGATTGTACTTGGCAATCGATGGTGGGGAGACATCTCAAGACACTTCGGGAATTCGACAGAAGAGAACCATAGCACAGCTTCTGTTTCTGCTGAAACAGACCCTGTGGCTCAAACACTTCAGCATGTTCTTGATATCTTGGGTGATGAGCATACAGAGAAGTTCAGACAGACCACAGAAGGACGAAATCTTTTGGAAAGGATTGAGAGTGGTCTAGAAAATGAAGAGTGGAATACTGGAGATGAAGTCTTGCGTGAGATCGCTGATGCAATGGGAGTAGGTGTGAATGGAAAGGTGAAGGATCTTGGGTAATGGTCTACGTAAAGCAAGGTTATTGCCCGGGTCAATCGATTTACATTTACTAGTTTAAGTAGTAAAATTCTGCCACGTGGACACAATGTGTAAAGCGCTCAGCGATGCTCGGCGATGAAATTAGTATATCAGCCAGCTCCCGGCGAACCTTCATTTCTAGTCACGACCTATAGCTCCACAGTCAAATGCCTCAAAAGTCACTTGATAGAAAGCTCAAAGTTTGAGATATTCTTTTCATAAACGAGTGACCGTTTCATAACTATTAAATGCTTCGAGCTCGGTGCGAATCTGTATTTGCGAGATGTCCAAAACCAGAAGCCTCGCCGTCCTGTCTGTCTCTAAAGGAAACTTCCCTAGGATGATCAATTAACTGAAAATAATGAGAACCATGAGTCACATGTGCTCTCAGGGTGCATTTAGAGCAGTAGTCGAAATCGGGACAGACCAGACATGTCCATTTGTGCCAGCTACTATTTCAACTATTACGTCAACCACTAATCACCCAGTCTCACTGCTTCTTGGAGACCTTTTGCTGAAGATACTGCTGTAAAAAGAATCCACCAATGGGTGAGGAGGGGAATCCCTGTTGTGCAGTGTTGGCGTGAAGGAGGAAAGAAGGGAAAGAAGAAATGAGAAGGAAAAAAGAACAATTTGAATATACTAGGATGAGTGAGTTGGCAGCTGTTGGCAGCTGCCAACTACCTAAGAGTGGTTGATCTCGACGCGGATCGGGCGGCTCCATTGGCACGCGGTCGTAGAAAAACTTAAGATATTAAACTAACCCTTAATGGTGATTAGGGTAGTCTAAGAATTCTAAGAAAATTATTAAAAGTAATTTAATAATATTAGAAGATAATTATATTATTATTATTCTTTTTTATCTCTTAGTTTATTAATAATTAGACTATATAGTTAGGCCCTTCTGCCATCTGAGCTGGGACCGGGCGTCTTCGTATCTCAAGTTTTTCTATGATCGCGTGGTAGCTAGAGAATTCATGCTTCTTCACCATCAAACCTTAATGCCCACGCCACATTTGAAGGAAAAAAATACGATCAAAGCTTTCGCTAACAATTGTGTTGGTGATCAAGTGGAGAGGTCTGCAGGAAAAGGTTAAATAGCGTAGCGCAGGGCGGTCTTAGAAATTGAACAAGCAACCTTCTTCCCTCATTGCAAGCTGCACACATGGATCTCCGCGACCACGCACTCAGTTGAATTGCCGACACTTCCTACGAATTATTTCCCTCGCGATCGGGTGCACTGCAAACGTTCATTATGTCTGCTTTGCTGTACGACTCACGGCTGGAGGTCCAAGAAACTGACTTTTACCTGCGGGTGGCGCGGTATCGCGTCCAACTCCATCCAACAAACAACAAGTTTTGCAGCAGCATGCAATTGAAAAGTTATCCCACCTGAAGGGATAATTCCGCCAGCGTTTACCTTTGCACCGACAAGCTCACGCGGGGTGCAAAGTTCGACATGCACATGCACATGCATAATGCAAAAGCCAACTGTACGGGCAACCACCGTAGCCATATGATGAGGTTCGAACAAAGGGTTATAAAAGGGATGCTTCGCTCCCACTGTGGAGATATCAGCACATTGTTCGATATCCCATTTCCGACCCTCCGCGCCTTCAATACACACTCGCGACCGCCGTTTCCATGAAGGCCTTCATCCTCCTTTCACTCGCCTGCTTGGCTGTTAGCCTACCTAGCTATGCAGGAACTCGGCAAGCAGAACTCGACCTCCCTGACAGCGTCTATGAGTCTGGTAACGAGAAAAATGGCATTCCCTTCATTCGCCGCATCAAAGCTCATCTAGCTCTAGCCGATCCTACCAGCTTGCCTGCTCCCACCGCAGCCACTCCCAGTAACGCAACCTTGTCCCGGAGGAGGGGACTCGGAGTCATGCTCAGTCGCCCGAAGCGTCGTCCGAATCGTCGTCCGAATCGTCGTCCGAATCGTTGTCCGCCCCCGCGTTGAGCCCTCCAAGACACTTTCCGAGGAGCCCTCGAAGGGGCCTTATACAGAACCCCTTAAAAAGTCTCCGCTACGCCTAAGCTGGCACGTAGATAGGTACTGTCTACGTCTAGCTCGGATTGTTCTTATGACCCAACATTACAAAACTATGTAAGATTTATTATCCCGGCTCGAATAGTTGCCTCCACCTGCGTTCAAACGATAAAAAATTCTAGTCCGAGCTTTCTTCTACAGAGGAACCAAGTCAGGGCGGAGGAAAAGGCGGCTGCTACCTTTAGTTAACGACACCTGGGAGGACTTACGCTGGATGACGGTGAATACAATGGGCATAACGTTTCTTGCTATGTGTTTGTCCCATTTAGTTAACCATCTTCAATATTACAACATGATATGTTTGTGTGCCTTGCATGCACCTTCACCCATTTTGACATGGAGGTCGTGAGCGTCCTCCCTATTCCTGCTCCTTGCTGGCAATGAGACCCCCGCTCCACGATTATTTGCACGTGACCACCCTCGGAATCGTGTGCAGGGTCCAATCCAAAAACTTGATCCTTTCAACCTCAGGCCCGAAATGGAATGAATGGATGCCATGAGCTCAACATCATTCCCAACCTCCCAGTACTTCCCCCCTCGCCGCCGAGTCTGGCAGGCCTGTACAAACTGCCGCGCCCGGAAGACGCGATGCGACGCCGCCAAGCCAAAGTGCAGCCTGTGCGTGACGCAGAACGTAGCCTGCGTGTACAGAGACTCGCAGCAGCCAAAGATCGAGGCCAACACGCTCATCCTCCTCGAGAGGATACAGCTGCTCGAAGATCGCATCTTTGCGGCGCCGGCGTTCAGCGGCGGGCTAGATGAGAATGTGACACATCAGCATCAGCCGCCTGGAGCAGGGTGGCAAGGCGACGGTGGAAATGATGCGCCCGAGTTGGAGCAGCAGGATTCTCAGATCTTGATCCCGCTGTCGCATACGGCTTGTGCGAATCACGTGTTTAACTGGCCGATTGTGCGGCAGTTGCTCTCGGATATCGCCCCGACGAGGACCTCTCACGGGAATGTCCTTTCGACTGAAGCGACCGACATCTTCTTCCAGCGGAAGCTTGACCAGGAACCGAAGCCATTGCCGTTTCCTCCGGAATCGTGGAGAATCTCTGGATTTGGAGATTCTTTCGAGAGTTATCGATACATGTTGGACTCGTACTTTGCAGAAGTCAATGTCTTCTTCCCGCTCTTGTCGCATGATGAGATGCTGGACGTGCTGCATCAGGTCTCCGGCTCTGAAGGGAGTGATCAAGGCAGTGGTCATGCCGTGTCGCCTGCTCGTTACTGTCTTTTGCTGCTTGTGCTTTGTTTAGGTGATTTAGCTCCTAGGAAACGACCGGTCCGATCAGCGGGAACTGGGGACGAAAGCCAGGACTCTTCGGCAGAACCTCGACACGTTCAGCTGTGGCAGAAGGCGCAGCTGTTAATGGGGCATATCTCGTCGGATCTAACGCTCGAGGCGACGCAGTGTGCCATGCTTGCTAGGTAACAGGCCATCCACCTCTCCCAATATAAAGAGGCGCTGACGTGTCAAGTATATACATGGGAGCAAGAGGTCAAGTGTCGGATTCATTTCACTGGGCGCATGCCACGGCTGTGAAATGTGAGGCTTTGGCAAAGAGGTACGCTCGAACCTGGTCATCTTGATCGATCATGTTGCTCACTCCGCTAGGACCCTCATCGGCTCAAACGAAAACGACGTCTTTTCAGAAGCATTCCGTCGGCTGTACTGGGTAGCCTTCATTTTTGAGGGTGACTTTGTCTCTGAAATATCCATCACTCTGCCCTCGGGAATTGCCCGCTACGAGGACCTCGTCCCGTACCCCATCCAAGGCGCTCCGGGTGGTAAATCTGCCGAGACTGCCATCTCCAGATCAGATTACGCGTCGCTAGACCCGGCAGAGGAGCTGGTCGCCTTCCAGATCAGCACCAACGCCGCCATCAGGCGGTTCCTCAACCACGTCAACAGCGTTGTCTACGACAGCAAGGACCACTTCCGCATGACGCGGACAAACTACGCCAACTGGCTCCTCCGCACGACTGACGACCTCTGGTCCTACCACAGCACCATATATCGCAACCTCCCAGACGTTTTGCTTAGCCGGTCCGAGGAGCAGCAGCAGCCGGGGGAGGAGGCATCCCCAGGGACGTCGAGGCGCCTGGGCAACCACGCGTGGAACATTGTCCGGCTTCAGGGGCGATATTACGCTGGGCAGTACATTGTCCACAGGCCATTCATCGAATACGTCCTGCTCAACGTGGGTCACTTTCACACGCACCCTTGTAGGGAGGCCATACTAGAGAGGTGCAGGATGTGCCTGGAGGGATGCAAAGGCTTTATCGGCGTGTTTGATACGAATCCCGTTAATAGGATAACGTGTCTGTTCGCGAGCGGCATGGTGTAAGTTGATGCTCCCCTTCATGAAGTAGCTGTTGTTCTGATGGCTGTGGCAGTACCTTTACCATGGTCATGATACTGCGAATTGCCACGTTTTGCCATGTGTTGAGGGAGATTTTGCCGGGAGATATCGAGGAGACGATTCTGGTGGGGAAGAGGAATCTGAGAAAGTTTGGGGTTAGTGTTGACGAGTTTGGCTGGCATTTGGAGGTGCTGGAAAAGCTGGATGCAGCGTGCAGGGAGAGGATGGCTGCTTGATTGGTACCGGGAAGGGCAAGAATTTGTTCTGTATTATATTTAAAGCCCGGCTCTCTATGGGATAACTAAGCCAAAAGACCGTGAGAAGGGCAGCGCTGAGAGGGATGTGTTCTAAGCTGCATCTTTACGGTATAGCGTTGACACCGTCATGTATTGATAGCTCTATTTTTGCTGTTGCGTCAAGGCATTTGACATCATTGTAGGTTATAATAACTAACTTGCACTTGTTGGGCCGAGGTAACTGTCATTGGCTTGCTGGTGACGGTGTCGAGCAGTATTCAAGGAACATCAATAACTAGGTACGGCAACATACAAAGATGGCTTTTTGATCTCTGCACACAAAGTTCAATTATATAATCGGTTGATTTCAAACTATCCTGTCACACCTCTTGATTTCTTCCATGAGACTGCACCCCCTATAATGCCACTAGACCTTGCGCTCGACATTCTCATCCTGCTCCACGAGACCGTCATTCTTTAGGTCAGTCACTTGAACATCCGCAACCTCACCATCAAAGATGACGGCAATTTCCTCAAGAGCCTTGCCCTTTGTCTCGAGGAACCATCCGTAGGCGATGAAACTCTCGACGGCGAGGATGGCAACGTAAACAAGGTAGTATTTCCAGCCAATGTCGTCAAGGCCAATGGGCTACAAATGTCAACTTAACCCAGCAATTAAAGATGCAAGACGATAAGACTCACGTTGACGTATTGGTTCACAAAGACGGCACACTTTGTAGAAAACACATATGTAGCCATCCCCTTTGCGCGGATCGAGTATGGCAGAACCTCAACAGAGTAGGCGACCGGCAGCGGCGAAAAGGCAATGCAGTAGAACATCTGGAAGACAAATATGAGAGCCATGACTGCTATACCCGCCGCTTTGGCTCCCGTCTTGTCAAACTCGGCAGATGCGATTGTCCACGCGGTAAAGACGGTGAGCATGCCGAGAGTAGACGCACGGAAGAGAGGGCGGCGGCCGACACGCTCGACGAAGAAGGCGGTTGTGAGGGCGAGGGCAAAGTTCCAGACGTTGATGAGGCCATTGACGAGGGCCTGGATGTTTTTGTTTGTGATGCCAACCGAGTCCATGACGCGAGAGAGGTCTGAGGCCATTAGACGGTGTTTGAGAGGGGGATAGGCGGCACTTACAATAGGCGATGAGGCCGTTGCCTGACCATTGGCTCATGAAGCCCATGCAAAGGACGAGGAACATGCGGTATCGGTTGCCGCTGGTGCTGACCATGGACTTCCAGGTTGTTGCGCCGGAGACTGGGACGGGGTCAGTGGACGGCTATCTCGGGTACTTGGACAACTCACGCTTCTCGTTGTCAATTGCAGCGCGAATCTCTTCGTATTCACGTCGGACAAGTTCGGTTTCGTCACCGTCTCCATGATAACGCTTCAGGGCGGCGAGGGCCTCGTCATCGCGGTCCTTGGACATGAGCCATCGAGGGGATTCAGGCAGGAACCAGATGGTTGACAACTGGACTATGCTAGGTGCCATCTGGAGGAGTGAAGGAAGCCTCCAGGACCAGGTGCTGGGGATTCTACGCGTGCCAAATGTGATCCAGGCTGCTGCGATGCTACCGAGGAACCAGCTGTAGGGGTTAACGATGCTTCTTCCATAAATAGAGTGAGTCCTACCAGGTATTGCAGATGGCCGTTACAGTGACGCGATCCTTGGGGTGCGAAAGCTCAGAGACGAGACTCGGCGCAGAAGTAGTCGCAAACGACAACCCGAACCCAAGGATGAACCTGCTCACGACAAACATGGCAAAGTTGACGCTCTCGCACTGAAGGACCGCCCCGATAATCATTATGATGCTGCCGACGGTGATTCCCCAGCGGCGACCGAACCTATCGGCGACGTAGGGGGCGATAGGGGTGGAGCAGATGGATCCGAGGGACATGATGGAGCTCATGAGGCCGAGCTGGGCGCCTCGTGGGTTGTCAAAGAAGTCGTCCCAGTAGGAGACGGTCTGAAGCGAATTCATCATGCTTCCATCGTAACTGTTGAAAGTAGGATGTTAGCAACAATGATGATGAGGAGGAGGAGAACATACCCGCTGGTTGCGTAGGAGACGACGGCTGCTGGAAAGAGGAGAAAGTAGAGCCGTCGACGGGCTGCGGAGTGATACCATGGTGGTGCATCCGCTGCCAGCTGAGCCATGCGAGAGGGCTCGTACGAGTCCTTGGCTGAGGCATCGCCGCCTTGCTTGCGAGCTTTGCGGGCTGCTTGATCCTGCCGGGGGGCGGGGAGGCGTTGACGGAGGGCATTCATGATGGAGAGAGAAGGGGTGATGTTGAGTGCTTGAGGGATGCTGGTTCAAGTGGCATCTACAGCGTCTTTATATGAAGGCATCAAAGGACGCAACGCCACTAGATTCGTTCGGCTAATGTAATTGAGTTTCTTCAGCTTAGCAAAAAAAGATCAGAGACCAGGAGACGGAGACGGCATTTAGGCGACTTGGTGTTGAGAGACCGGGGTGATCTCCCCCACAGGTATTAGCAAGAACGGAGAAGTTCCTAGAGGGCTCCCCATGGGGATATGGCAAGGTTTTTCGTGTCATGGTACCTGGCTGAGTCAGTGGTCATGACTAGTACAGTGGCAGTTTGAAGCCCGTGGAGATGCTCCCCCACAACCAGAATCCTCAGTCAGGCCAATGACGTTGCTTCGGGGGAGCTAAATCACAAGCCCGAAACGTCTCCACTCTTGACCCCACATCAGCTCTGCCGTAGGCCCGTAGCGTCGGGGATGATTTTCTAGTTTGGGTGGGCAATGGCATCACTTGGACAGACGACACGGCGGATAATGAGGAGGACGAGGACGGGGATAAGCCGAGTGGCGCTCATCATATGAGGTGTTTCTTTTTCGACTACGAGGATTAGAGAGAGAGTAGGTTGTTTCTTAGCGGAACTAATGTACAGGGATGTTTGTAGGTTAGTCAGGAGACGAGACGAGACGTTAAGCCAACATACCGTACAACCAAGATCCCAACACTTACACATCCATCATGTCTCAAACTCTCATTCAGCGGGGCCGCTAGAAAATGAACCATTTAGGCTATTATCTCGTGGAGCATGTCATGGCAGCATGAGATGATCGGCTGGACGTCTTCCGAACAAGGTCGGAGTCGGAGGATGCGCGGTTCACGTGGAGACAACCAAGATAACAGGTGGGTATTTAGAGGCTCTGCTCTCCCTAGACACTCTTCTCTGACCAAAACACTCTTTTATAATTTCTCTTCATTATATTTTGAGTCAAAATGGCTACCGGATTGTTGAGAACGTCGGGCACCAGCATCGTCGATGCAGATGGCAAGCCCGTCCTCCTCCGAGGCGCAAGTCCTATCCTACCTACAGTACCACACATCAATTCAAACTGACACTTTAAGACCAGACCACTCTCGGCGGCTGGATGATGATGGAAAACTTCATCAACGGTTTTCCTGGCCGGGAGTGCCAGATCCGCGCCGCCCTCCTCAAGGTACTAGGCCGTGAAAAGTATGACTTTTTCTTCGACAAGTTCCTCGAGTACTTTTTCACAGAAAAGGACGGCGAGTTTCTTTCGTCTCTGGGCTTCAACTGCCTCCGCCTATCGTTCAACTACCACCACTTTGAGGACGACATGGATCCCTTTGTCATTAAGGAGGAGGGCTTTAAGCATCTTGACAGGGCGATTGAGATTGTAAGTTTCCAAGAGTATGTATTGATTGACTTGGCTAACCCCCGAGACTTTTTAGTGCACCAAGTACAAGATTTATACTATACTAGATCTTCACTCAGCGCCCGGTGGCCAGAACCAGGACTGGCACTCTGACAACCCGACTGGATACGCGGCATTCTGGGACCACAAGCACTTCCAAGATAGGGTCGTCCACCTGTGGGAGGTTATTGCCAAACGGTACAAGGGCAATCCCTGGATCGCGGGGTACAACTTGTTGAACGAGCCGGCTGACGAGCAGTGGACACGTCTGCTCTCGTTTTATGATAGGATCGTACCCGCTGTGAGGGCGGTTGACCCTGATCACATCCTGTTTCTGGAGGGAAACACTTTCAGCATGGACTTTTCGGGTTTCACAGATGTGTTTCCGAATTCCGTGTACGCGATCCACGATTACTGTGGTTTCGGGTTCCCCAACAGAATTGGTAGGTATCAGGGGCTGAAAGAGCAGGATGAATACATCCGGAAAATGTACGATAGAAAGTCAGCCTTTATGAAGGAGCATGGAGTCCCAGTGTGGAACGGTAGGATAATGTTCCTGATTATGAGACGGTTGCTAATGAAACAGGCGAGTTTGGCCCTATCTACGAGCGAGAGGAGTACAATCCCGACTATAAAGTCCAGAACGACGAGCGATTCAACATGCTAGACAAGCAGATGGCCATCTACACGGCCGAAAGCATCGGTAAGCCTCCATCAACACCCATGTCACTAATTGCTGACACATTTAGCATGGAGCATCTGGTGCTACAAGGACATCAATGTCATGGGCCTCGCATACGTCTCCCCCTCATCCCCGTGGCTCAAGCTCCTCTCCCCCATCATCCGCAAGAAGCGTGACCTCGCCGTAGACTCATGGGCCTACGACGACGCGCACCTCCAAGACGGCCTTTTCGGCCCCCTACACAAGTGGTTTGAGGACAACGTCCCCGCGGAGCATAGCAAGAAGTACCCCTGGCAGTGGCGCATGCACATGCACGTCTTCCGTGGGATACGCGGCATCACCATGGCCGAGTACATGATCTCGGAGTGGGCAGAGTACTTTAGGGGCAAGACGTTTGACGAGTTGGATGAGCTGGCGGCCAGTTGGAAGATTGAGAATTGTGTGCAGAGGGAGAGGCTGAATGAGCTGTTGAGCCTGTATGCGCCGATGGAGGCGGGGGATTCTCGGCTGGAGGGAAAGGTCATCCAACCCAAGGAGGTCAAGGAGGAGACTGTCGGGGCAAAAGAGAGTGTTTCGGGGGTTGGGGTGTTTGAGCTGGCGCCGGGGGAGAAGAGGCCTGCGGTCATGGTGCAGATGGTGAAGCAGGCTGCTTGAGAGAACGGTTAGACTGAAGTGGGCGGAACTGAACCATAAGTTATGTGGCTGGCTCGTCCCTATTAATCACAAATCGTGACAAGCACACCCTCAAGCGTAAGAGCCATAACCAGGGCTTTAGATGGTGGCCAACCTCCACGATTGACAGGAGCACGAGCAGGTCCTAGATGTTGGAGAAGCTGAAAATTAAGCTTCATTATTGTGCTGAAAACGCTTTGTTTCTGTGTCTGCATGCTGCAAATGAGGGGTTGAAAGAATCTTGTTTCCCAATACGCCTCCTAACTTAAATGCGCTCAGCTCAGTCCACGCGACCGCTTCCCACCCTCCGGATATTCAGCTTCCCTGTCATCTTTTCGTTAAATCCACTGAATACGTGAATGATGAAATCCGTGCATCATAACGCAACAAGTTGAAGCGGTCGGTGTCGGCCTGGATCGATTCAAGCAATGATTCATGGCAGTATATCAGTACATCATTCCTCTTATGTGGTCAGAAGGATCATGCCAAGTATTTTTCACTGCTGATTAGTGTTCAAGTCGCATTTCGCCCATCAACACAACTAACCCGTGACAATATGACCAGCAGGGAGCTCTTGGTGGTGATTCTGAACCACACGAACGAGGAGCTCGATCTCGAACCAGACTCCCCAAATCTCCAGCATGGCCACTGGATGGACACGCCAGATTCAAAACCGCCAGCACAAATTCTAGCCGGCGAGAGTGGTATGTTGCGCTGCAAGTCGAGCCACGTGGGCGCTGGAGTCAGCGGCTCAGTCACGTACCGAGTCATCGGCTACGAACAGACCTGCAAGGTGAAGTTTCTCTGGAACGTGCCTTATGTCGGACAGAACAAGTTTGACTTCCTCTGCGCGGCCGAGGGCTTCGCAGTGAGGATGTTGGGCGGGCGGGGAAACCAAGCTGTTGCGGTCTTTGTATTTGGTAAGTTTGCCGTTATGGTGGAAACGTGATCTGACAGCCTCTCCTAGAACCAGCGCAGAGCCAGAGATCGGATAATAATTTGGGAACCGCTGTCATCAAGGGCCCTGTCGAGTGTGCTGAGGCACCACTGGGTAGTTTCTATTAGCTCAATATCACAAGGTTCTCAGAGGAACTGTCAGTGATGAACGATCCTACCTTACTGGACCGGGGTCAAAGTCAATTCCCTCCAAGCGCCAACCTTGAACAACACTTCTCTCTGCCACCGTCTTCCTCCCATTTGGTTGGTTCTGTGCCTTGAGGGTGCACACCCACTAGAGCCACAAAACTATAAAGGCAACGGGCCCTATTGGGATAACAATGTTATTCCCTAACGTCAATCTGATTGAGAGTAAGCCGTTGTGGCTCAAACCATCGCTATGGAACTAGAAACATTGACTCTACGCGTGTGCAAGCCGACCATGTCACCATGATCCAAGAAAAGTGCGATGTAGTAAAGATCTTGTGCTGTCCTTCGTGTTGTTGGTACTTAAATCTGCCAAGTCTCCGGTTGACAGCGGCTTCACTTGGGTAGCCCAAAAGCGCTCAACAAGATCAGACGGACCTTGATCAACAACCAATAATGTTTGTGTGCGATGGGCTAATCGTCCTGGCGAGTCTGCTGGTCTGCTTATCAGGTAGGTGAATGCTCCAGTACAAACTGAGCCCCAGCTGAACCTTTGGGATAGTGACACATGCCTACTCACCATTTGTTGGGCCAAGAGCCGTTCCAGATGCCCCAGATGGCTATGCACCGAGTCAAATCTCATGCCCTTCGAGACGGCCAGTCATCCGGAGGGCGACAGCACTGTCGACCAACGAAACAGCATGGCTCCAACTGCGTGATAATAACACAATTTCAGCACTGAAAGATGTCCTTGATCGAGCCGACATCGGTGATATCGACATTGACGCCTATATAAACGGCCTCGTTGATGATGGCGACGCCTTGCCGCGAATTGGTATCGCCATCTCCGGCGGTGGTTATCGGGCCATGATGAATGGTGCTGGTGCCATCGCCGCGTTCGATAACCGGTCCACAGGTTCCACTGATAAGGGGCATCTGGGTGGCATTCTCCAAGCCGCCACGTACCTTAGTGGACTATCTGGAGGTAGTTGGGTTGTTGGAAGCCTCTATGTGCAGAATTTTACTACGGTCGAGTCCATCATCTTTGCACAGAGCGGTTTTCTTGACAGTCTTTGGCAACTTGATGAGTCTATCATTGAAGGTTTGTTGTACCGAAGTCAAGTCAATCTCAGTTGGTGCTTACTCTACTCACATGGGCAATCTAGGGCCAAAAGACTTATCCGTAACGCGGTACTATCGCGAGCTATACGATGATGTGAAGAGCAAGGAGGACGCAGGATACAACAAGACCATAACTGATTACTGGGGAAGGGCTTTGTCGTACCAACTCGTCAATGCCACTGATGGAGGACCAGGTATGGTTGCCAGTCACTATCAGGACAACAACTAACAATGTCGAGCATACACTTTCTCATCCATTGCAAACGACACCGAGTTCACAGAGGCGAGAGCACCTATGCCTCTCATTGTTGCAGTGGAGCGGACATCAGGCCAGCTTCAGATTGCTGATAACTCTACCATCATAGAGTTTAACCCATGGGAAATGGGATCCTACGATCCATCACTTGGTGCTTTCGCCCCTCTCAAGTACATTGGCTCTGATTTCGAGAATGGTACAATCAGACGTAATGGGGATTGTGTTGCCGGGGTGGATAACGCCGGGTTCGTCATGGGTACTTCTTCATCACTGTTCAACCAGGCATTTTTACAGATCGCCAAAGTCGAAGGTGCTCCGGATTTCTTGATCAGGGCTCTTAACAATACGTTGGCAGATATTGGAGAAGAGAACCGGGACATTGCCAGCTGGCCCAACCCGTTCTACAAGTTCAACCCCAGCAACAACTCCAACGCCGATACCACGATCCTCACCCTCGTTGACGGTGGCGAGGACCTCCAAAACATCCCCTTGCATCCATTACTCTTATCAGAGCGCCAAGTCGACGTCATATTCGCCGTGGACGGCTCAGCCGACACGACAACTCACTGGCCAAACGGCACTTCACTCGTGGCAACCTACCAGAGGTCATCAGACGGCGTTTCCACTCAGAACAACGAGTTTCCCAAGGTGCCAGACCAGAACACGTTTATCAACCTTGGCTTGAACAAGCGCCCGACGTTTTTCGGGTGCGATACGGACGCAGACTCAACACCAGATTCAGGGCCATTGATTGTCTATCTACCAAATGCGCCGTATACATACCAGTCCAACTTCTCTACCTTTGACCTTGAATACAGTAACACGGAGCGGAACGAGATTATTCGCAACGGATATAACGTCGCGACCATGGGGAATGGAACAGTCGACTCTAACTGGCCCGCCTGTGTAGGCTGCGCGATATTGGCTCGCAGCCTAGCACGCACCAAGACCGAGATGCCCTCCAAGTGCGTTGATTGCTTTTCCCGGTATTGTTGGAACGGAACGATGAACTCGACCAAGCCGAGCACGTATGAGCCGGAGGAAATTGTCGAAAGCGGAGCGCGCTGTTTGGAACCGTACTTGGGCATGATTGGAGCTGCTGCTTTAGTGATGTTTATGGCGTTTTGATTTGATTTGATTGAATGATATATGAACAAAATGAGTAGTCAATTTATTAACTGAAAGCAAAGAACTTCTTCCTATAATATACTAGGCAGTTGTCTTGACCTTGGCAAACACCTCATCAAGCCAACCAAGGGTCTTGAAACCCAGCTGTTGCTCGGCACCAATAGCACAATGCTCTCCAGCACCTAGCTCAGTCTCGAACAAGAAATAGTTAGACTTTTCGCCCAAAAGTCTCGCCATCTCCTCTGGCTGCCCGGGGGCAATATGGTCATCTTGACCCGAAGCAACAAAGACGGGACATTGGATCTGCGAAAGCTTCTTCTGGTCAAGATTGAACTCACCGACACCCGAGAGCCAAGTGTAAGGATCCGTAGTGTTCCAAGCCCATGTACCTTGATCAACTCCCCACTTGAATTGAAGAGGAATGTTGGGGATAGCAAGGAGCTTTTCAACATATTCGTTGAAGCCAGTCTTGTTTCCAGAGGTGAAAAGCTCGACCATCTGAGTTGGGAACTTTTCGAGGATGGAACGTTGAAGGTTGAGTAATCCGTCGATGGCGACTACAGCTGCGAGACGGTGTTCGCGTGTAGCAGCCAGAGGCGCGAGAAGTCCACCAAAGGACAGTCCGATCAGCGCGACGCGATCAGGGTCAACGTCCTTGCGCTGACGGACATAGTCAACAATAGGAGTAACGACCTCCCACCATTCCGGAATGAAGCCAATATTCTGTTGTCGTCGTACCGTAGGCTGGCCTGGACCCTCGTAGGTGATGCAATTCCAGCCACGGGCGATGACTTCGCGACAAGTGCCATGATACAATGATTCTTGATTACCGTCATAACCCGTACCAACAAGTATGGTAGGAAGCCGTTTCCCCTGTGTGGCTTTCTTATCAGGAGGGAACTCTGGAGCTGCTGGGTAGAAGTATGCGGGCACAGTGAAGTTGGTGGCCTTTAGTTGGACAAAGGCTGGAGGCTCGGGGAGTAGTTTGACGGCCTTGTTGAAGGCTTCGCTCTGCTTGTCCCAGAGCGTGTAGATCCGAGGATCGGACTGATTTCCGTGCAAGAAGAAATCGGCAGCCCGGTAGTAGGAAGAAGATCGGAAATAAGCCTCGCGGGCGGATACCCACAGCCTGTTGCTCTCTGCCTCCTTCGCTTGAGCACCAATCTTGTCGCCGAGAAACTTGAACTCTTTGTACCAGCTCTCGATGTTTCCGGGTTCAATGAGTGCGGCGGCTCTAAGGATTTCTCCTGTGGCAGCACCTTCCTCATTGGCGAGAGAAAGATATTCCTCGAGAATGAAGGCAAACTCGGCATCGCTGCTAAGTTGATACATAGAAGTGGTCGAGTTGCTAAGAGTGACGTTTGGTGGATATGCCTGGTTGTTGTTTGCGCCAGCAACCTATGTATATGTATAGGTAAGCAGCCGTCACTATTTTCACGGCCCTAGATCATAGGTGTAGGAGATACATACAGCAACTAGCGCAGCGCTGAACGCTATGAATTGCTTGGAGAAGATCATCATGTTCCGTCGCACCAGAGCCAGTTGAGTGTCGATGTGAGTCAAGATTATATCTGTTGCCAAGACGGATTCATCTTTCGTTTAAATACTTGCTCGCTTGGGTCAATGAGCCAGGGACTGATCATCTTGGTCCATCCCATTTCTCCCCCTTCGAATGAGTTGCTCCATAGGTCCTAGATTGGAGCCTATCATTCGGTCATCAAAGTTAGACCCGGTCATCTCTTCAACTCGGATCGAAAGAATTACTTTAATTGGAATAGAGAATTGCGGCACTGTCGTTCTCGTTCAGTGACGTCCCCTGGTAGACTGGGGTCCCTCACATCAGCGCTAAGACATTCTAGATAAAAAAACCTAGGATCTCGGGAGGAACGGCATGGCATCACGTTGGAATCTCACGTACTGTGCTCGGGTATCGGCATGCAAAAGCGGGGATTTGTTTAAACGAGAACGATGCTGGAGTTCGCTTAGGTTCTGAAGTATTGTTTTATTACTAGGGATAGGAGATATGAGTAAATATTATTAGTCTTATAACTCCTAGCATTTATAAATTTAAAAGCTAGGATCCTGCGAGACTGCCGAGTTGGCGGCGCGGGAGATGATGGGCAGTTTACATCGAGTCATTGTGTGTTGAAAATGGTCTACATGAAGCGAGTTTTGGATATCATTTAAAGACAAAGCTAGAATGCAAGTACAGGTCGGTTAGAGAATGGCAAGTCGGTGTGACACCCATGGTCAGGATTTAGACTGTCAAGAAACAAAGGGTGCGATACTCATCGGGAGGCCATCCTCGATCTTCCTCTGCTCTACACAGAGGCCATGTGTGGCCGTTTACTCAAGGCGTCATGACGAAGTCCCTTTTGTTGTCCGCTTGGTACGCAGCAAGAAACCACCCAGCATCTAACCACCACCCCATCTTAGTCTTTCATAACAACAACCGGCGTTTCGCCGTCCTCGGGCTGAATTATCTCTGTCTTGCAAACATAGCTCTTGAACTGACGAGGCGGTACTCCCTTTTGGAACATCTCTTCCATCTCCAAATAGCTTCGACCCTTGAGTTCAGGGAAGGTAAGCCACAGAGAGATGAATAGCAGGCATGAAGGACCAAAGAATACAAATGCAACTTTACCGCCAAGGTTGGCCTTTCCGGGGTTAATCAGAATTGGGATAAGCTGGGTGACAACGACACTCGCGGCCGTGTTACTCATGACATTGATTGAGTATGTCTTTTGTCGGAGGCGAGGTGTGGGCGTTTCTCCTCCCACAGCATACGCGACGGCTCCCAGGGTAAGTTGGTACTTTTAAGGGGTTAGCAAAGACAGTAGCAAGAGGAGCAGGAAGAGTTGCAATACCAAAAAGCCCCAAATAGACATGAAGGCGACGACTGCTGAAAGAACTGGCTTGCTCTTGTTAATGGTGCTAATACCACCGATGACAAGCAAAACAGCTGCCAATGCTGCAGTTCCCCAAACGATCAAGGGCCTGCGGCCCAGCCTATCCACCAATGGCCAAGATATGATGTTTCCGAGTAGCTGAAGGCTATACGAGATTTGGGCCACGCCGACCGGGTTTCGAACGCCAGAGAGAGTGAAGAAGTACCTATAAGATTTGTGTTAGGCAGTTGATCAGAGCGCGAGATGGGGAAGTCGGGGGACCTACGGGAGGTAACCCGACACGAAACCTGATCCGACAAACTGCTGAGCCACGTAGACTTGCACAACAATTAAGGTCCTCCGCAGATTCGATCCTTTGAAACATTCCAGATATGACGAACCCTGCTCGTTCAACGACCGTTCTTTCTCCAGAGTTGCTTCCATGGCTGCCAAGGCCGCCTCAGCGTCAAAATCTGCACCACGGAACTTGCGCAGGCACTGAGCCGCTCTCTCGCGCTGGCCCTTCATCAGGAGCCAAGATGGCGACTCTGGTAAGAAAAGGAAGCCAAGAACCAACATCAAGACCGGAGGCACAAGCTGGGCAAAGATAGGCATCCTCCAGCCCCAGTCACCATCAATGAAGGTTCCACCCCAGCCCACGAGAGAACATCCCCATGCCCCAATCACTATCATGGTGTTGATAAGAGTCAGGCAAACTCCACGGAGCTCGTCCGGAGCAATCTCAGCCACGAATACCGGCGCAAGGGAATGTCCAAGCCCAAACCCCAGCGTACTCGTCAGCTTCCCGCCAAAAAGCATCATGATCGAGGTGCAGAAGCCTTGGACAAGTATTCCAGCGATACAGAGGAAACAACCAACAAAAACAACATTTCGGCGACCCCACATATCCGACAGGAAGCCCGTAGTAAACGCAGCGACGAATATTCCAATAGTGGACGAGGCGCTTAAGATCTGCTGTGTCCTGGCGGGAATCTCGCGGATTCCGCTGTCCGTGTCGGAGCCGAAGCGTTCAAGGAAACTCGGGATGGCGAGCACTTTGCCTACCAGAGCGATCTCGAACCCAAAGTTGATAGGCAGGAGATAAATCAGGAGGCCTAGACTTGGTTAGCAACAAGCTCGAGCCTAATATAGTGTGCAAGAAGACTAACACCATCCTAGGACACGCTTGTTCCTCTTCACGACGTCAAAGCCTCGAGGCACGGATTCGGGCGACGGGAAGAGTGTCTCGACATGGTTCAATACGATGCCTTTCTCGCCATGGGCCAGGTCTGGTGCCTTGGGGTCGGTCATTGGGATATATGGGCTTGGGGTTGCTGAATTAATGGATGCTTGCATGGGCGAAGTGAGAGATCAAATTTGCCAGTGTAATGCGGCAGGTCCTATGTCTTATATGCATGGTCTAAGGACGCCACATTGGGTGAGAGATGTAGCTAGAAGAGAAGAGCTACAATAAAACGTGGAGGCGTTGAGTTTCTGGAAAGGATCCGTCGTACTCCGGGGAAATGGGATAACCCCTGTCTGTCCCCGAGAAGCTGAGCTTGGCCGGAATTAGTTATTCCCCAGGTTTGTTTAGGGGTCATGTGGCTCGAGGATGAGCGGCTTAATTCATGATTGGGCACATTCGACTGGGGTCCTCGAAAACGAGGCATCCTGGTGAAGACTACGGATACCGAATTTCGGAAATACTTTGCCAGGCCGGCCCTGGTTTAGCGTGGACGGAATATTATTAAAACCCCAGGGCCCATCTCGGAATTTCACTGTGTTTGTCTCAAGAGTCAAGTCCAGTGCATCACTTACCATCGACCAAAGATTCCTTTCATCCCAAGTTGCTTTCTGCGGCATCAAGTACTAACGTTTGCTGTTACCGATCGGACTAAATGCCAATTGGCCATGAGGACCTCGAGGTACACACGACAGGCATGCGATAACTGCAGGCGGCGGAAGATCAAATGCGACTCTCAGCCTCCACAATGTGCCAACTGTCGCTCATCGAATCTGGAGTGCGAATACAGCGTCGTGCGAAGAAAGCGAGGGCCGAAGCCTCGCGTTTCCATGCCCACACCCGAGATCCCGAGTCCCTCCGTGTCTGAGTACCCTGATCAGGCCGCCACTGCTACGACTTCATTGACTCCTCGTGATGAGGATGTGGACGAGGTGGAGAGGTCTACCGAGCGTACCCCTTTCGTCACGCCCTTGCCACTGTCCAGCCCCGGCCAAGAATACCGTCCAGTGCCCGTGGCCAAGGTCACTACTCTCCAAACCCCCTCAGCTGACACAACGGCGCCTTTCGAGTTTCGGCCTGCCAGGGGCTCATCCTCCGCTGTTGGGTTAGGTTTACCTTTGGGCCACTATCCACACAACATACACGAGACACTGACTTCAGCAATTGAGAATCTAGGTCTTCCGCTTGAACAGACTGTAAGACAGTGTCTATGCCTCTACATGGAACAGTGCTTCCCAATCAGCCCTATCATACATCTCGCCAGCCTCAAGAAGCATGTCGACTTGTTGCTCCCCGCTTCCCGTCACCTGTTTCAACCCGCATTCCCTAGGGTGTTACCTTATGACACTGAGTGGTCTGGGCCTTGCCTCGACGATATGCGCGCCTTTACTCTGGTCACCTCTGCGTGCGCCAACATCTGCAGCAAGGTCCCCGCTTCTGTGTTTACTCCTGGCTCCACGCTGGTACATCATTTTCTCGCCGCTTCGCGTGGCATGTTAAGGTGCTATGAGGACCAGGATGTAGCTCATCCTGACTCTAGTTCCCTGTCTATTCGAGTATTCCAGGCTGTCGCTCTCCATACCTTGGGCAAGATTCGACTATCCTGGTATGTGCTGGGGCATGCCCTCAGATTGGCTCTGGTTATGCGCCTCTTTGACAAGGCGTCTTACAGCCATCTTGACCATGTTGAATCTCAACTACGGAAGAACGTCTTCTGGATCCTCTATGTATCTGATAAATCCGCCTCAGTCCTGAACAGCGTCCCGACTACCCTACATGACGCACACCTGGATGGGTCTCTCTTGACTGCCGTCTCAGCTGACCAAGATGAGGACCAGCCGTGTTTGCTGGAAGATGCAGACGAACCCCTCTACAAGGCGCCTTATGAGAGCCAACTTCATATTGGGTTCCGGTTATCTCAAAGACTGTGGTCTCTTGCGGCTGATTTGCTGCACGATATAAGAATCCTATCCCGCCTAAACTCCAGGACGAGTTCTATGTCGGAGCCACCTCCAATAGACTCTTTTCAACAAGGCATCATACAATCATACATGGCGTTTTGTAGCGCGCTTGACGCCATGCCACCTTGGCTTTGCGATCCTGGTTCACATGCAGCACAAGACGCTGAACAATCAGTCACCATCTTTCAACGGCGCACCTTTTGGATACAGCGTGCCAATCTTTTGGTCACGTTTCACTGCTTACGACTCGTTCTCCTCCGAGAGGCGTCTGCCCAAGGATTATCTGCTCTCCTTGGAGTTACAAATAACCCAGATATGCTTGCTCTCCGCAACACAGAGATATCTCATGAGCTCCTGACGATCGTGGCGAGTACTCCGTTTGAGGCTTTACAAGCAAACGGAGAGCCTCTTGTGAGTCAAATACCCCGTCGGGTATCCGTCCTTATGTGTACTAGTAATTATTGACAGAAATCATGTAGGTTGAAAAGCTTCGGCAGGTCGGCGTGATTCTACTTGAAATAGCACACCGTGCCGAGAGTGAGGCTCTCTCATCTCGTGCCAAACTGCTATTCTCCACACTCCTCGATGCCATCTCGAAGCTAGACTCAAAGGTATCAGACGAGTTGAGTGGTGATTTGTTTTCTTGAGTCTAGAGTTAGGGCTATTATAGGTATTATTCCGACAAGCTAGAAATTGCCGCGGAATATTCGTCATAACCCACCCAGTCCGCCACCGAACTCCCCCACACCGATACTGGGGAGCCGAGTTCAAGTGGGTGCGCCGGGACCCTTCTCCTTTCTCGCGGACTTCGGGTACCTATGTACCTAGCTGCCACCCTCGTCTTAACGGCACAGGAATCCGGCAGAACCTGACTCTTCACTTTCATCTCCAAACAACAGATATTTGGCCTCACCCTCCAAGGCTCTCACTCCTCCCTCCCTCGTCCATCCTCTTTAGCCATGCACAACGAGACTCAATACCAGAACCCAATTGTTCCAGGATTCGCCCCCGACCCCTCGGTTGTACACGTCGATGGAGTCTTCTATCTTGCTACATCTTCATTTCATTTCTTTCCTGGCTTGCCTATTTACGTATCTCGAGACTTGAAGGAATGGAAACATATTGGTAATACCATGCTGGGGGCGGCCCTTGGCCACATATCACGATACTAACAGTGTCATCATCAGGGAATGCTATTAATCGGCCTGAGCAGCTCAGCTTATACGCAGCGAGCACAAAATCCGTACCTCTTGACACAGGCCACTCAATGGTCGCATCAGGAGGCCTCTTCGCTCCTACGATTAAATACCATCGCGGTGTTTTCTATATCGTCTGTACGAACGCAGGACACGGCGGCAAGACTCTTCGAACAGACAACTTTGTTATTTCTACCACCGACATCTGGAGTAGTAACTGGAGTGACCCAATCCTCATCCCATTCAAGGGTATTGATCCAGGGTTGTTTTTCGACGACGACGGCCGCGTCTACTTCCATGGATGTTTCCTTCTCGACCGTACGAAACAGCCATCCTGTACGATCACGCAATTTGAGATCGACATCGAGACAGGGACACCGATATCAGAGCAACGAGAGATCTGGCAAGGTCATGCCAAGTATGACACGGAAGGTCCGCATATCTACAAACTTGGCAAGTGGTATTATCTACTGGTTGCCGAGGGGGGTACCTTCGAGCATCACATGCTCTGCATCTCGAGATCGGAGAGTGTCTGGGGTCCATATGAAGACTTCAAGGGAAACCCTATCCTGACGGCAGACGGCAAAGATGGCGAGTATTTCCAGAACACCGGACACGGAGACTTGTTTCAAGACTCTAATGGCCAATGGTGGGCGGCAGTTTTGGGTGTAAGGAACGAGAAATCCTGCCAGCCTCTAGGAAGGGAGACGTTACTCACAGCAGTGAATTGGCCTGATGGGGGTTGGCCAGTGATTGCTCAGCCGAAAACGATGTTCACTGGTCCTGTAGCCACGAGCTTCTCTCAGAAAAGCTGGAAGGAGATTGATACGGTAGGCAGATGGGTTTCTCCGACTAGAGTGGAGGATCTTTTCATCCGGGATCCAGAGTTGTCCAGATATAAGTTACCAGACTCAGACCAAGGCCCATATACCCTCCTCCCAAGTCGGAATGATTTTTCGACGCCAATGGGAACCAGCACATTCATTGGTAGGCGGCAAAGGAGCCTCAGCTCTACCGTAACCACATGCATAAACATTGCCACCTCGAAATCTACAGCTTGTCATGGCATCAAGGCAGGGTTAGCTATCTACAAGGATCATATGCGTCACGTTTACCTGAGTTACGACTTTGACACAAGGGAAGTGGTCTGTCATGCTAGGAATGCGTCCACGGGACTGGACAGAACGTCAACAGCCACTTTGAAAGTTGGGGAAGACGCAAAGACTCTAGGCCTCAAGATCATTGCAACATCGGCCAGATACAGACTACTTGCTAGGGAGTCTACATCGGGAGTAGAGGAAGAGTGGCAGGAGCTCGGGTTCTGTGAGACTGCGGAGTTAGCCGCGCGGGAGATGACAGGTCCAGTCTTTGGTACTTTTGCACACACCACAACTACAGAAGGCGAGTGTACCGGGGTGAAGTTTTTGAACCTGGACATCAAGAATTAACGTTGGAAAATGCAGCCACCTGGTCTTTGTTAGATTGGGAATGCCTGCATGTCGGCCGGTCTTGTAAAACCTGTTAGTTGATAAGCGCTAGTTAGTCTGTTACGTTGGATCCCATTCAACACCGCCGCTAGCATTACTGCCATCATAACGGCTTTTAGATGTCTACGTTTAGATATCAGTACGGGCTCAACCTTGGGCACATAGTTGGTTAATTAAGCATAATATAATTCTACAGCGCATTACAATCGAAAGGGAAATCACTGCTATTTACATAGATCCCCTGTAGATCATCTTGGCTTAATGTAAATATATCCCCCATGCTGTCCATGTCGCTTATTAGACTCTTTTGGGGATAACCATCGGCCAAGGTGTGAAGGAAATGAGTGGTGACATGTATGCTCGCCTCTGATGGCGCTGAAGGCTGTGAGCTGGACAAGGTAGCATCGCAAATACTAGGATCAAGGAGTTCCCAAAGCATGCCTGATGGAAACGTTATCTTGGTTGCCTTGCCTGGCACGCCCTGTTGTTTGTCTGCCACAATCGTTCTCAACTTTCTGAGGCTATCGAGCTATAATTACCGTTAGCACTGGTCTTGAAATAGAAGTTTGGACATGTGGCCCTATCCGACAACATCGGGGGGGCGAAAAAGAGGTCTCCTTGAACCCGTACCTTTCGAGAAATATGTGGCCATGTAAAGGACAACCGCTGGAGGAACATTTCGCACTTGTCCAAGTCCTCAACCGCTTTCTGAGAAACTTTGATATCCTTGGCAAACTGATATAGCCACGGTATTGTGGATATAGCCGCGACTATCGACCCGAGCAGGGGACTATAAATCTCAAAAGACATGTCTCTGAACATATCCAGAAGCCAAACAACCCACCCTGCGTGTAGTAACGCCTGGTCAATCACCTGCTGGAGAAATAACCGGGACTGATAAACACCTTTCTTGCGCCGAAAAGCAACTAGATGGATGAATGGGTGATTCATTAGGGCAAGCGAGGCATGCAATGTCATGTGCATTGTCAACCAAGGGTGCCAATACTCAAGATAGCTGCATATCTCGTCTGATGGTCTCTTTGACGGGAAGAGATTTCTCAGCAAGTGCTTGTGGTGTAGTTGAGCCTCGTACTCGAATAGTAAAACGTTCAGTCTCGAGAATGTTGAACCCGGGAGCCAGGGAGTTTCAACTTCTCCCAGACGCGTTCTGTGTAACAGAGAAGCAACCTTCCCCCATACACTAATCATCTCAACACAGTATGTGTTGATTCCCAAGTCTTCGGCTGTTCCGTCTGAGATATCGAGGTCCGGTGCATCAACTTGGTCGTTATCGTGCGATATCGGTCGCGGAGGCTCAGCACTTGGAGGGTACCGCCTGGATTTGTCCAATTCAGGCGCGTTTGGTACATGTGGGAAGAAGACGGTCTCCAGTATGTACACACTCCAAGAGCATCGAATATCGAGGTCGTCCTCTGATGGAGAACCGTGCCGTTGAAGTCTGCGGAGATGATCGAGTCTGGCGGCGGCACTAATAGTCATGCAAGCTCGTGAAGTTTCGCTAGCTACATGTCGAACGTGAATGGTATATCATACACAGGGAGTACAATCCACGTACCTGCAATGTTCCTCAGAGTCAACAAACATAATGACTGAATAACTTCCAGTCTCGGCGTGCCGTCAAATGCAAGGCGCATGGTGGCATCTGCTGCCAAACGATTATAAAAGCTAGCAGCCTCTACCTCTTCTCCCTGATAAAAATCGTGGCTGGAGAACTTTAACATGAGTGCTAAGAAGCTGTGAAGAAGGAACTGAGGGAGAATGGGCATCCGTTCCAGAAGGTGGTGAGGGTCGAACAGAGGTATAGGTTGGAGATGAAGGGCGGTTTTATAAATATGCACGAAATGATTCATCGCTTCTAGAGGGGGGTGGTGACTAAGGAAATAATTAACAAGGCTGTTTTGTTTGTTAAAGCAGTGCTGGCTCTCGACAAGCATTACCTGGTTTTAGAAAATTTGAGACAAGGGTTGATGGCATCTCGTACTTCGAGATCACATTGAGAATCACCAACAGTTATTGTCTGGTCAGGCTCTTCAAGTGTGTTACTGGACAATGGGCTGATACAGAAATTAGTCTTTTCTCTACAAAAATTCCATGACTTGGCCTATAAGGTGCTTGTTAACATACTGTAACCGGTCGGAAAGATGACTAAGTTGCGACTCGAGCATTTGAATACGATCTTTAGTGGACATTCTGGGACTTCTATTAGCCTCATTCTTTTATACCTTGTTTATAGGCTGACGGACCTTTTGGTTACTCTGTCATTAGTCTCTTGTCGCGTTGATCGCACTCTCGAGAGGTAGACACATGAGAGGTCAAGTCGTTGACAAAATGAGCATGTCGGCTTTTCACCTGTGCATTTCGACTTTTTGCGACTACATTGAAAGTTAGTATAACCCCATTTGTGACCAATCAAGGAAGGCGTAGAGACGTACCGACATGGCTCACAAGCTTGTCGAGTTCGTGTTATTCCTTGATCCATACCTACCTACCTATGAACATGTATGTGCGAGCAGGGATTTCGGGGAGAAGCTCACTGGAAAATGCCCTGCTTCCGAAATGAACTTGGGCAAAAACTGTGTCTGCCGGTCAGGTGATCGGAGAATATGACGAAATATGGTTTCATCCGTTCACGTGATATCACAAAACGTCAAAGAAACATCGGGAACAAGGCGGAAATTAAGAAGTCTCCATGGACACGGATTTCAGGGCGTCAAATCGCTTCTTCCGAGCCGGAAGGTTACCCTATATGAGAGTAGTTAAAGATGACTCGGACATCTCGTCAACCCAAATCCAATCCCATGAGGCAAGCTACTTATTTGATACAGACTTCTTAATATTGGGTAAATTTGATCTTTCAACAACATGTCGCCAACGGATACGATGAAGGCCGTTATCTTCGACGGTGTGCTCCAAATGTCTGTACAGGACCGCCCAATACCCCAGAGTATACTGATCGTCAACACGTCTCCTTCCACCCGTGTCTAACCCAAGAATAGTACAAAGCGACGGCGATGTCATTATCAAGGTTCACATGGCAGCCTTGTGTGGATCGTAAAATTCGCCTTGCCCGGTTAACATGGATACTTGTCTAACTGAAACGCAGGGACTTGCACGTTTACCGTGGGACACAGTCGTCCACGACTGGCTACATCATGGGTCATGAATTCACAGGCACTGTCGTTTCAACCGGTGACGGGGTTAAATCCGTCAAGGTTGGAGATAAAGTCGTCTCGCCCTTCACTACCTCATGGTATCTTCGTTGTGCATTTTCAGTTTCAATTGCTAACTCTTTCTGACAGCGGCAACTGCTTCTACTGTGTCAATACAAGCACATCGAGGTGTATCAACAGTCAGTTGCTGGGTTCTGAACATCTCGATGGCGCACAGGCTGAGTATGTGCGGGTTCCTCAAGCGGACGGGACCATCATTAAAGCTCCAGCAAAGATCCCGGACCAGGCACTTATTCAGATGGCTGATATATTCCCTACCGGATACTTTGGTGTCAAAAGTGCCCTGGAGATGATGCCTCACCTGAAAGTGCAGGATGCAACCGTCGTTATAATTGGTTGCGGTCCTGTCGGCCTTTGCGCCATCGCCAGCGCCGCTGCTCTCCATCCTCGACATCTCTTTGCCGTGGACAGTGTCAACGATAGGCTTGATCAGGCCCGGAAACTCGGAGCAGAGCCACTCAACTTCCTCTCAGACAAGTCACAGATGAAAGACCGGGTGGCACAGGTGACTGAAGGCCGCGGTGCTGATATTGTCGTCGAAGTGGTTGGGCTTTCACCAGCACTTAGAACAGCATTCGATCTAGTCCGTCCTTTTGGGGCTATTAGCAGCATTGGCGTTCATAATGCAGAGGTCTGTTCAAATCTTACCTTTGCCTTGTGGTGGTTGTAACTGACTCTTGAAAGATTCCATGGTCTGGCTCCGAGGCTTACAAGTACGTTGCTCTCTCTTGTTGTTGAAACGGTCATCTAACCTCGGCAGCAAAAACATCCGCCTACAAATGGGGAGATGTCCAGTTCGCAGTATCTTCTCTGAGGCGATGGAAGTGCTGGTCCAAGTACATGACTCTCTCGGGTAAGCAGGTCCCTGTTCCTTAACCCCCTTTATGCCTCAGCTAATGTAATATTGAGGTTCTTGTTTGAAAATATCATTCCTTTATCTGATGCCGTCGAAGGATATGAGCTTTTCAACAACTCCAAGGTCGCCAAGGTTATGTTCCAGACGGGGTCCAAGTCATGACATCTTGAGAGTTTGTGTCTGCTATAGCATGGGGAGTATAAGTTATGAAGTCTAGATGGAAATCTCAATGTCAACTTCTGCGGAGCTGACTTCATTAGCCCTTATATCATAGAATACGAGACCAAGCGATACCGCAGTTTCACACGGACTTGTAGAAGATAATTAGAGTATTGGCATGGATCTAAAAATAGATGCGATTTAGAGTACTGCAATGGTTAAGCCTTCTGAAAGGAACAACTAAAGCCCAAACAATCGTAGCTGGAGCTGGAATGGAAACCTGAGGAAAAGGGATTGTCAACCCATCAACACGGTAGAGATCCTGCAATCGACAATAAAGGTGTTGTAAACCACTTCTAAGCTTTATTTGGTTAGGAATGGGACTTTTTTCATTCTTGGGCTCGAGAAAGGCATAAGATTTTATGTCCGATAGGAAGCACAACATGATACTACGATCACCTTCGGTCACGTACTAATTAGTTTGAGTCAAGTCTGACCTTATATATCTATCATAGCCTATTGCGCCTCCAATACTACTGCATTTATTCTATCTAAGGGCGCCCTGCACTTCCAAATCCATGTTGGAACGACTGAAACATGGCTCGCAGGTCCTGAATGATAGCATCTGGTCGCTCCCAGGCAGCAAAGTGACCACCCTTCACATGGTCCGCTTGGTACACGATTGGGCCAAGAGTCTGATTCCACAACTTGGGCAATACCACCAGGTCGTTCGAGAATCGAGAAATACCAAGTGGTACATCCATGTACTCTGCTGCGACAGCAAACGCTGGTGGCTCACTATGCTCCATCGCATAGTACGTGTTACTTGTTGCCTCCGGGCCAGACGTCGAGAAGTAATAAATGCTAACCCAGGTGAGAATCTCCTCGTCACTCCATGGGTAGTCATCACTCCACTCGCGAAGCTTTTCATAGATCCATGCCAGGAGACCAACAGGGCTGTCCCTCAACGAGTAGCCAATGGTGAAGGGTTTCGTGGACTGCAATTTATAGTATCCACTGCCCTGATCATGAAACTCGCCCGTACGCTCCAAAGCTTTTTGCTCAGTCTCTGTGAGCTGCGTTGCTGAGGTCTTTGCATGCAACTCCGGATGGGTGTCTTTTGTTGGCTCTCTAGGTACGGGTGTGTTTGTATGACAAGCCATGCATCGTGAAGAACCATACAGCTTGGCCATATATCTCATGACCAGACATCCAACATCTCCAGCTTGGATCACTAAAGCAAGGTTAACAAGAGTTTATTGGTGGTTTACTAAGCAGACATACCATAGCGATCGTATCCGAGCTTTTGCATAAGCTTGTCATAGACTTCTGCATGCTGTTCAAACTCGAAACCTTTCTATAAATGCATCCTGTCAGTTCTATTCGATAGTCAAGACTGAGGCGCGTACCTTGCTTGGCGAGGAGAACCCAAAGTCAATCAGACTGGGGGCAACAACATGAAACACTTGATCATCATGTGATTTGCCGTGGACTAAGGGATCAATGATCTTTGACACCTCGTAAAAGCTGCCGGGCCAGCCATGCAGGAAGAGGAGAGGGACGGCATGAGCCTGGCTACTCTGCTTGTGCACAAAGTGGACGTCAAATGTACCAAAGCCAGATGTTTCGATCGGGACGGTAAACTGAGGCAATTGGTTGAGACGTGCTTCAACTTGGCGCCAGTCGAAGCTTGACTGCCAAACGCCTGCCAGTCGCTCAATCTCGTTGACAGGGGGTCCCAACTTCCAGGAGGCAGGTGTTGGATCATAGTTCTGATTGGGAAAGTCTGTCAAGGCAAGCTTCTGGTTGAGCCGATCAATCTTGAAGTCGGGCACATGAATCTGGTAAGACTTGATGTCTGACATGGTGTGTGACTTGACGCTCTATCAAAGTGAAGATGAGTGAAGATAGGGTTCAATATGAGGCGTAGGCAAGTTTGAGGTGAATGTAAGAGTAGGCTGGATCTAAGAAGGAAGGATAATCTTGGCTTTATATATTTGTTCCAGACCTCCATATGACAGGTTCTTTCCATCCTTACGCTTGAAGAGTCAATATCACTTTGATGCCATGAGATAACACGGCCAATGTCCATCCAATCAACAAGATGGACGCCAACCCTCCGCTAGCCTATATTCGGCTTGGGATACGCCCAGGCCAATCATGCTTTCCATACGAGACCCACCTTGAGACCACTCCTCTCCTCAGTAATGCACCGCCTCGGAGCCACGGGGAACGTCAGTTTTGACCGTGCATGCCTTGCTTCTTCCTACCATTTCTCGACTCGAATCAATAAGGTTGAAGGATCTTGGGCTTGATCGAAAAACATGTCCTTTGGCCAAAGCCCCGCTTCTACAGATCAACCGAGGCAGACTGACGTGCCCATGCAAGGGGTGGTCATACATCCTAAGAGGCGCCGGGGCGCGCGAGGGGCCCCCAAAGTCAGGACTGGATGCAAGACGTGCAAGTATGTTTAATACAGGCATATCTAAACCTATTATGAGACTACTTTCTAACAATTTCGCAGAATCAGGCATAAAAAGTGTGATGAGGCAAGGCCGGCTTGTTCCCCGTGTGCAAGCACTGGTCGGCGTTGCGACTTTTCCGAGTCATCATACCAATATCCTTCTCAATCAGCGCCCCTGGTCTTCGTAATCGAATCAATGGCTACCCCATCTCGTCTTAAGTCTCCTGTATCTGAAAGTCCCATACGAGAAGAGTTGCTCTCGACGCAGCTCGGCGTGTCTGGTTATCCGTGGCATCTTGACAGAAACAAGGCCATCGTATTTGACTACTTTCGCTCTATCTGTGCCCAGGAATTCTCACTCTACTTTCAGTCACCCATCTGGAAGAGACTCGTCCTTTACGCAGCCCACACAGAAGCATGGGCATTTCACGCTGCCCTAGCTATAAGCGCACTAAGCAGACAGAGTTACAACCCAGCGCACAACGGTACCAGTTCACAAACTGATTTTCCTACACTCCACTACAACCAAGCTATACGGGCATTGAACCAGCGCTTGGATACGACAGTCGAAAGTGCCGAACTGGCGGTCTTGGGGAGTGTTCTGTTCATCAATATTGAGTTCCTACGAGCTCATACTCTAGAGCATGAAGAGGACGGATCAAACTCGACGAGCCTGGTGGACACTCACCTCCACGGAGGGCGTTCGGTCTTGAGGGATCTCAGAGACGTACAGGGAGGTAATCTATCACTGAACGCTCAGCATCTAAATATCGCTCTTGACGAATTGCACTCTCAAGCCGAACAGTTCAAGGCTTATCGACAGCGATAACTAATAGAAGAAGAAAATCACAAAGTTGTATTATATATCTATCCTGTTACTCTAAAGCCAATTTTTGACAAGATAAACGCAAATCCCTTCCCAATCTTCTGTTCAGACTTCACCAAGTCCTAACCTTGACCCCTGTGTCGCCACTGAAGATCACCAGTGGTGGTCTTATATAGTAATTCACATTCTTTAGTAACCTTAAAAGCACTTTCGGTGAACAATAGACGGGCCAGCCTCGTCATATTCTTCCTTGGTAATCCACATCTGCTGAAAAGTTGAAAGAGAAGCAAGAATAGAGCCTCCAATCCACACCGAGTACTTCCTTTCAGGAGGCGCAACAACCTTGACTTTCATCGACGAAGGGGCAAAGCCGACGATCTCCTTACTCATCCGGTCGGCGATACCTGGGTACATGGTTGTACCTCCAGACTAAACAGTCACACATGAGGTCAGCAAGCTGCGGTTGTACGAGGAGTATTGGGGTCAAACCATGATGATGTTTCCATAGAGGTCTTTCCGAATGTCAACGTCACTCTTCATGATGGCGTTGAAGACCGTTGTGTGAATGCCACCCGATTCTAGGCCAATAACACCAGGTTGGAAGAGAGCTTCGGGAGCACGGAACCGCTCATTGCCTACTGTGAGTACCTGTCCATCCGGCAACTCATAGGTCTTTTCCAGGGCCGAGCTTTTCGATGCTTTCTCGAGTTCCTGATCATAATCCAAGGCCACATAACAAAGCTTCTCCTTGATATCGCGAACAATCTCACGCTCGGCTGTGGTGGAAAATGAATAACCCCTCTCTGTGAGTAATTTCATGAGATAATCGGTCAAGTCGCGTCCCGCCATATCGATACGGGAGATGGCATGAGGGATTGCGAACCCTTCGTAAATTGGTACGACGTGGCTAACGCCATCGCCGGAATCAAGAACAATGCCAGTTGTGCGACCAGAGGCGTATAGAGAAAGGACGGCCTGAATAGAAACATAAAATGCTGGCGAATTGAACGTTTCAAAGAAGATTTGTGTCATCTTCTCTCTGTTGGACTTGGGGTTGATTGGGGCCTCGGTTAGGAGGGCAGGATGCTCCTCAGGAGCCACGCGAAGCTCGTTATAAAAGGTATGGTGCCAAACCTTTTCCATATCGTCCCAATTGGTAACGATACCATGTTCGATTGGGTACCTAAGCGTGAGGATGCCTCGTTTTGACTCTGCTTCGTCGCCTACGTAGGAGTCTTTCTGGCCCATTCCGATCATGATCCTAAATGAGCAAAATTGACCATATTAGCTCAAAAAACTAGTAGCAGAATTCTAGAGGATCTGGCCATTGCAGTATGAATTCGCATGGTCCCTGATCATCTGTGGCTGGGGCAGACTCGTCCTTACCCATGGTGACGTGGACGACCAACAATGGATGCTAGACGAACATCAGCAGCGTCTCCCAAGAAGGGAGTGGCTCGACGATTCAGCTTACGGAAAACAGCGCGAGGTGCGTCGTCACCTGCGAAACCTGCTTTGCACATGCCTGACCTAAGAAACCATCTTTAGTCCCCAAGATTCAGGCCACAATGTCCAGCTGTAGCACGCAAACATACCCATTGTCGAGAACGATAGCAGTGAGGTCTTCTAATAATCCAGTAAGCAAGGCTTATGGGAGTATGAACATGACTCAAGGCTATAACCTACCGTCCATTGCGAAAAAGCTCTGATGTAATCCAAGTTTGGGGAGTTGTGTGAAGCAAGGTGTTGTGAATAAGAAAGATGGGCTTAAGAGTGGACTTGACTAGGTGAGGAGAACATATCCTATAAACACGTTACTCTTATGATATGGCTATTTTGTTACAACCCCTTTCCTAGTTGTATCCCAGGGGGGAGGATATGGAAAGCAAATGAATCCTCTCCACATCTCGGCACATCGGAGGCCGCGGATCCGTGGCACCGCCCGGGCGCTGCAAATTAGGAGTCCTCGGACGCGCATTCTTGGGACAATCGGCCCTTGATTTTTGGTAATTTGCGGTCAGGACGCATCCGAGACAGGACTAACGTGCTCATCAGAGCAAGCCGCTCTGATGCTGTGAACCCACCAGGGGAAATATTAAGAACGGAGAAGTGGCTGGTTGGCTTTCAACGTGATAGCCTAGTCGCGCCGCTATTTATTTCTAGAGTTGTTGTAAGGTCACGTCTTGCATGTCAATTTCAAGACTACATGATCCTTTCTACGCCCGACTAAGCCGAAGGTCGATGGTTCTCGATTCCAATGCTCAGGTCGTTGAATGACTGTATTAAGATGTCGCTAAACTATTACTTTTGGGCTTCATCCATAACTCCCATCGCATCGTTAGTCCAGCTACCTAGGAGAGCCGAGAAGTTATAAGACTCATAATTCGAAAGCTGTTCCAGCATGCCCTCACCAAAAATTCCCTCAAAAGTCTCTAGTCCAGATTGAGGCCCTGAGATAGGGTCATCGGAAATTTGCAGCCCTGCCTCTGGGTTTTCCAACCTTGTCTCATTCATTACCAGGGCCCGACCGAGGCGAGCAAACGTGGAGCAGACCTTGAAAAGGTCTTGGCAGCTGTTTGACACGATGGATATCTTTTCCAAAACAGCCACTACTTCGTCGAGCAGGGAGAGATCCTCCAAGCTATCGGCCGCAATAGCGTGGAGGAAAACGGCAATGAACGGGTTTAACGATGACTGATGGAGAACCCTAACAAGTCTGTCAGCAAAGAGAAGTAGACAAGGAAAACTAAGGGAACCAACCAGCTTGCATATTCACCCTCTGATACCAGTCCAGGGCTGTCGGCTGTTTGATAACTAGAAAAGCATGCAAGGTGGCACCGCAAACCAGCTCGGGCTGCCTCAAGACATGCTTGACTGACGCCAGCTTCTTCCTCTGTAGTCGGTGCTTTGATCAGGATCAAGGTCATTGTAGAATAGTACATAATGTCCCAACTCTTTTGTGAAAGCTCAAACACTTGGGGTTGCTTCATCTTGGTTGAGTCAATCTGCATCAAGTCAGCACGACTTCACCACACCTGTCATGGCCAAACATGGAATGAAGCTAACCTCGCAGAGCTCGGCATACCAGGATTGCAACTTTGCCGAAAATTCCTCGATGGTTTTAGCTTGTTGAATCGGTTGAGAATTCCGTGCTGCAGCCGAGTAAAGCTGGTCATAAACTCGACCCTGGAGCTTGGCAAATTTGATAGCCATGATTAAAAGTTCATCCCAAGGCCTGACATTAGCGTCTGGGGAGCTTCTAGGGTACCAAACATCCACTTCTGAGTCTTGGAGATACGAGGGGCGGCCCTGAAGGAGAGAGATATTTTTGTCGACTGTGTAGATAAACCAGAACACGCGGCGCATTTGATCGGCTCTACGCGATTGATACTTCCCATATGTCATTTCTTGGCAATAGCCGAGCATTCGACAATGGCTAGCTGCGGCTGCGAGTAGCGTACAGCATAAAAATGGCTTCCCTTCTTCTTGGGCTTTGGCAATCTAAAGGGGAGTTTGACGTGAGAATTTGACTGACATGATCGAGAGGCCGCTACTCACCCCTAAGGCCAAGCTGAGTACATTTTCAAAGCAAGGTATAGCTAAAGTTTGGTATGTCTGGATTCCTTGGTTGAAATTCTTCTCGCAGGTGGATGCATGCGCTTTCAGGTCGTGCTCTGAGGCTAGGGGACTTTCAAGGAAAGTGAATTCTTTTAGCAAACAATGCAAAATGCCGTACATTGCGGTAGCTTGACCAAGTGAAAGAGGTGAACTAGTGTAGTATGCTTGTCGACAGAAAGTCTCGAGTAAGGATGGATCACTTATGATGAAGGAGCAAAGAAAGATTGGTCGGTTTACTGGAGTCGTTAGTAAGAGCATTGTTTTATACACGACGCATAATTCTCCATATCTTCTAACCAGATATAAAAAGAGGGAGAGTGTGCATCTTACCCCGTATTTGTTGAAGAATAGAAACGACAAGCCCTGATGGGAGAAGATCCATTGCTGGTTGGTTGTTAGAAGTGGCACTTGCAGCGAATTGATAATCCTCTGCTGAAGCACGCAAGTCTGAGGGCTGCAGAAGATTGCTTAATTGCCTAGTTAGGCAATCCATGTTGTGCTGAGTGTGAACACCAATAGTAACAACTTTGGACTGTGAGATGTCGCTAGCCTGAACAGCTTGATTGCGAAAAGATGAGCTGCCCTCATACACACGAGTATCATCTACCACGAAAGGCCCGTGTTGATCATTTCTGGGGAGGGTATTGGAAGAAGGGTTCCCCAAGCCAGGCGTGGTGTTGGTGCCGTTCAACTGGGTTTGAGCAGTAAAGAGACGATCATGCAGGTACTTGACACGCTCCTCCCTAGTGATCTGTCAGTCAGTAAGTTCTTCCAGGTGATTAATACCTCGTACAGCTGGGCTATTCTATCCCGTTTGGGACCGCTGTCTGTTCTAGAATTGACAACTTGGCATGCGAGACCGGCGGTACGACAATTTGAACAAGGGTTTGAACGATCACACCGAATCTAAACCAGGTTAAGTCAAGGCCACGTGTGATGATGGACACCATCATACCATACCTTGCGCATCCTACATGCTTCGCACTGGGAATCATTAGCACTAATCCTCACCTGGTACGTGGATAGGTGCCTACCGCTCGGGAAACCTGTGCGAGCCGCCTTCGGCGCTGCTGGAGGGTTTCTTCAGCATCCATCGTCACGTCAACTGCTGGGTGGCTCTCGTTCGATGCTGGTTGCAAGATTCGCAAGTGCCTGAGGGGTAACGTAGAGACGCGGTCGGAATTTTAGATGACGCGGAGCCGCGGGCCCGCGGGTCCGAGGGTCCGCGCCGTCCGAAAAAGCCGGCTCCTTGGCACGGACCAGCCTCTCACGCGCTGCCTCCGGGCTGCTTGGGTCCACTTCTCGGCGGTACGGACATCCAAGGACCCGCGGTAACGCGGAAGAAAGTGAGTGTTTCATGAGTGAAGAGATCCATCATGATCTAGGGAGCCTCCTGGTTAGTTCGTCTGGAGGCGCGGAAACTTTCAAAGCCATGGTAAAAAGTGGCGCCGACCAACGTACCTAATATTGTACTTGGGGGCTAAGCTGTGCCACACCTATTTATATCGTCTTACTGATCATGCTGTTAATGGTGATCGTTGAATGTCTTTGCACGCGATAATATTTAAAGTTTTCCCGTGTTGTAGATTCTGTCTGAGCTATCTCAAAGCAGATCTGGCTCGATCAAATCCATTGTTTTCAGCACTTTCCGAGATACCATCATGTCGGTAAGTACTACACTCTATTTCTCGTACCACTCCCCCTAACATGTAAATGACAATAGATTCCTTCAGGGTAGCTCCCCATTGTCCGAACCATCCGTCTCCAATCACTCTTTCTAACTTCCATAGCGTAAAAATCCAAGACGAGTGTATAGCGGCGGTCAACGAACTCCGATCCCGAAGAGACGCTGACAAGCCTCGCTTCGTCATCTTCAAAATCTCGGACGATGAACAAGATGTTGTGGTAGAGGAAGTTTCACCAGAGAAAGACTACGAGCTTTTTCTCACGAGATTATCATCAGCTACGGATGGCAAGGGGAAACCCGCGCCGCGCTACGCTGCCTACGACGTAGAATACGACCTTGGTGATGAAGGCAAGAGGTAAGAAATATGTTTCCATACGTATTTACTGTGCTAATCTTTCAGAGTCGCAACTGTCTTCATCACTTGGGTTCCTGCTGGCACCTCGATCAAGGTTAGTACTCTACTTGATATGTTTATCGCCCGCCACTAATAGAACGTCAAGTCTCGCATGCTCTACGCGAGCACTAAGGAACAACTGCATAAAGCCCTGAACATTGGAGTATCGGTCCATGCTGACGATCTGGATGATGTTGAATGGCATAGTGTCGTCAAGCGAGTGAGCCGAGGCAGGGCGTAACAATAGATCCTCTTTTTTTTCTTTCTTTTTTGCCCATAATAATGCCTATGCTGTTTTGCTTCTAGGTTAACTTCTATTTGGATCAGTGATCGTCTTTCACGCATAGTCAAGTGGTCGGTTTATCAAGTGACGATCTTATATGTCGGTTATCCCGCCTTCAACTATATTAAAGAAGACATTAGCGACACATCATAGCATGATATCCCAAGACTAAACTCATTCGTATTAAGTTTAAATAATAATTAATGATAAATGTAGCAGGCAACAGTAAGGGCTGGGCCTTGTGATCGGGCATCAAGAACAAAAGCAGCGGGTGGTACTAAATCAGGTGAAGGCATTCCAAAGCCTCTCCTGAGGCGCCCTACAAATAAATAAATCCTTCCCCCTTGACAAATATGCGACCTTATTACCACAATTCCCGCAATACTGTTCTACATTAAAACACCATTTTGCAGCATACGGAACAGCAGCCCCGGGGCCGGTAGCAGCGAGTAGGAATGCGGCCTGGATACTAACCCTCCTAGTTAGCCGGTCGACTTTGCACCCGTTGAACTAACTTACTGTGTTAGGTTTGAGGGTCTCTTTTTTATCATTGTCTTTGCTCGTGTTTCGCAAAAGGGGCAATCGATCCAATCAGGTTGGTCTCCAAGCAGATGTAATGGTGTCACAGCCTCGATAGATGGTTCTGGTGGTGTCGAAACTTCAAGGCCAGCATATGCCTCAACGACCTGCTTTGAGGTATCACACGTGGATGTGCATACCACTTCCGGTAGGTTGCATCCAGTGACTGGATTCTCTATTACCGCCGGCTCTGGGGCGTCCGAGGGAACGACTTCAGGAAAGCACTCGTAATCAATTTTTCGCTCGTTGGATCGGTGAACAGGAGTCTCAGGCCGTGGAAATTGGGTATCGGTCGGCGTAGAAACCGCAGTCGTTGATACGGATATGGTGAGGCTCGAAGAATCCGTCAATGGTGAAACGACGTCATCATGCCTAGACCTTGGCAAATAGAAGCTAGAAGGTTGAGGGAGGCGGTGTCAGTTGCTTCTTGGCAGTTACGCAGTTGCATTACCGGGATGTATTTCCAAGCTTACCTGTTGTTCATCTTGGACCACCGTTTGCTGAGTTAAGATGGGTGAAGAGGTTAGGATCAGTGAGAGGATTTGAAGACAGTTATTTCTTGGAGTGGCTGAGCTGCATTGATAATGCCCTCGCCCTCGTATTCATCAAGGCCAAGAGCGAGCTAATAAGCTCAAGCCACGCTATTAGCCATCAGCTTGGAGTTGGTCTGGTCGGTTCAAGGTTGTTGTCTCAGTGAGATGTGGCTTGTCATTGGGTAAGACGTCTGAGCCGATAACGAGAACGAGAACGAGGCAGGGATTGGTGGGTCATTGCGTCTCTCAAACGCTATGAAAGTCAAAACCTAAACGCCCCTTGTTAGCACTTTGGCCCAAGGCCTTCAACATTAATCTCTTCTCACTCTTTCCCCCACTGATTTCTGCTTGGATATTGATATCAAAGGTTTGGAGTCATTTGGTTTTTGGCTCCAGCAGCGGTGAAGAATCTCTCATGGTGCTGAAGTGAAGAGGGTACGAGATGAGCACTTGGTGTATGTTTGTTTATGAGCCTACAGAAAGCTGTACTGAACTCTGAGTAACTACCTACTTTGGATATAATCACTGTGGATTTGAGACGTTACTGAAGGGTTGGTGAAGTTCAGCTTGACTGCAAGCCACAGCGTGGTGGAAGAATTATATGCAACCAGAGGCAATATTTATTGAAAGCAGTTCTGTTCGTTGTAAAAATGTACAAAAAGAAAGAAAAAGAAATAGAAAACATTCGGCCTTCAACCACAGCCTACGTAAATAGGATTTCGCGGACTGTCAAAGATGCCAGTTCCTTGATCAAATTAGGGTTGTCGTATCAGCGCCGATACAACGATCGGCTGGGAAATGAAGTGTCCCGAGATAGTCTTGAATAAGTGGGGCAAAATTAGAACTAGGGGCCATGGAGAACAAGAGCGATATCGATATCGATATCGAGGACCAGGGAAACCGAGGCTTTGCTTCGCTATCCTACCTATTCTATCCAACAGGGCATTGTGGCAGGGTCGAAGGAGGCTCAATATCGGCTCTCGGTTCAGCTTCATCATGAATAGTACCATCACATCCGAGAACGATTAGTTGTGGATCATTTTGACGCCAACTACTGAGCCGCCCTGAGCCACGCAAACTCAACCCATGGCGTCGTCCTGAATGCTGGGCGGACTGGGCAAAACAGAGAGGATATGTTGGACCATATTCTGGTATATAAGCTTCTGGCTTTCTCTTTCCAAGTTATCCAATTCCTCATTCCATACCAGTTGTCACTTTCATTAAGCAAGATGCTTCAAACATCTCTTCTTTGCGTTCTCTCTCTTGCCTCGGCAGCCTTGGCAGCCAGGCCTTTCCTCAATGAACCTGACACTATGTATGTTGACTACATCTCTCTTCGTGTACGCCTGTCGGCTTTCGATCTAACCAGAGTAGGATTGACGAGTCTTTCGAAATGTTCCCCATCGCCAATGGGAGTCTGCCAGACCTCTCTCGAATCCTTGGCCTCCCGGACTTTGACTGGGCCGCGAGACAGTCGATGAACGAATCTGCATACACCCGATACCGCCACGGTTCGGGCGGCGAATGGTCTTACAGGAATAATCTGGAGGTGTTTGAGCGCTACCGATTCCGGCCTCGAGTCATGGTTGACGTGACAGACATCGAGTCTTCTATGGAGTTTGTTATCTATGCCCGAATATGAGGTCAAGGAAAGGATGCTAAATATTACCTAGGACTACTATCCTTGGTCATAAATTTTCTGCTCCCTTCTTCATTAGCCCATGCGCCACCGCAGGTCTCGCTCATCCCGAGGGGGAGATAGGCCTTCTCAAGGCGGCAGCTGAGCAGGATATTCTCTATATCGTTCGTCTCCTCAAGCCTATCTCGATACGCGAAGTATAACTGACTGAAAACAGCCTTCTTTTGCATCAAGTGTACCTTTGGAGAAGATTGCGGCTGCCAGGCCCCGTGACCAGGTTCTTTTTCAGCAGGTATGCAACCCCAAGCTTTCTCTTAAAGTCACTATGCTAATATCCCAAGAGATTTACATATCGAATAACAAAACCGCGAACAGTCTTCTTTTCCGGCGTCTCGAAAAACTGGGAGTCAAGGCCATGGTTCTGACCGTAGACTCAGCTGGGGACCGCACGCGACATCGTGCCCTTCGATTTGAGGAGAACACGAACCAAACTCGCTCCGCAAGTTACATCCCCATGACTTGGGCCATATACAAGGACCTACAGAAACTTACAGACCTTCCCATCATCCCTAAAGGCATCCAAACGGTTGAAGATGCGCTAATGGCCGTTGAAGCTGGTGCACCAGCTATCTTCCTCTCTAACCATGGAGGACGGGCTCTTGATAGCTCTCCTTCTGCTTTCGAGGTGGCCTTAGAGATACATAAGAAAGCTCCCCAGGTTTTTAAGATGATCGAGGTTTATGCCGACGGTGGCATTCGCTATGGGACCGATGTTCTTAAACTTCTTGCCCTTGGGGTTAGGGCCGTTGGCCTTGGCCGTTCATTCATGTTCGCCAATATTTACGGCGCAGAAGGAGTTTCTCGTGCAGCTACGCTGTTAAAAAGGGAGATTACGGCCTCTGCTGCTTCTCTTGGGGTTGCGGACTTGAAGAAGATAAACTCGAGCTTTGTGAGTTGCGGCTTATCCTATAATGATGTCGATTTGCTAACTGGGTTAAAGTTGGAACTGTCGCCAAATGAATGGTACAGCTAGGTCATCCACTACAATGACGATACTAGGAGGGTATCAGAGAGCGAGCATGGCCTTTAGGGGTCTCTTGGATCTGGGCCTGGCTGGTGACTTTTCTTCTGTGTTCTCTTATGTCTTTTTTGTTTCCCCACCGTTTTGTTTCATCACCCTCTGCCTCCTGGACAGAGCACAATGTATATTACACTACATTTTAAAGCCATCTTTCTCAACATCTCATGCTTGAAATCAACCACCATTCTCCATGTTTAGATTCTTTCCATCTATCTACACCAGTACCACAATTTTACCCAAGGCCTTGTTCTCTTCCAAGAACCTGTGTGCCTCTACAATGTCATCCAAACTGAAACTCTTGCCGATTCGCAACTCCAGCTTTCCATCTTTGACCTTCCGTGCTAGATCGCCCAAAGGTGTCTCCATGAATTCCTTTGGTCCACCACTGTAAGCAGTAAGATGGACTCCCGAGGGAATAGATTCCATCGGGTTCCAGTTATTTAAAGTCCACTCGTTGCCCACTATACCAGACATGCAGACAATGCCACCTTCCTTTGCACACCGCATCGAGTCGTCCAAGGTCAAAGTTCCAACCAGCTCCAACACTCTATCAGCCCCTTGAGGCCAGATCTTCAGCACCTCTTCGGCAATTCTTCCTGTGTCGACGACTACCTCATCTACGCCATGTCGTTTCATGAGGTCGGCGGTGTCCTTGTTGGTCCTTCGTGTCGTAGCCATGACAGTTGTTCCATGTTCAGCAGCCAGTGAAGCTGCGGCGAGACCCACGCTCGTTGTTCCTCCGCGGATAAGGAGCTTGTGGCCTTTTCCCAGCTTAAGCGCTTTGAATAACGATCCCCACGCGGTTTGTAGCATCTCTGGCATTGCGCCAAGGGTGTTCCAGTCGAGCCTGTCAGCCACGTCCCGCGGGATGGCCTGCACGTTATGCGCTGACACGCAAGTATACTCTGCGTATCCGCCATCAAAGTCGCGGCCTAAACCTCCCATGGCGGTTGCAACAAACTCGCCCTCCTGAAACTCTCCACCTGGTGCTGCCGCGACTGTCCCAACAGCTTCGATGCCCAGGACACGGGGAAACTGTACGCTCGGAGAGTGACCTTGGCGGGTGAAGAGCTCGGAGCGGTTGAGTCCAAAGGCACGGACCCGGATCAGGACCTGGCCAGGGCTTGCCACCGGGGTTGGGATGTCTTCTAACCGGAGGACTTCGGGGCCGCCGGGAGTGTGAATGACGGCTGCTTTCATGGTGAATGGAAAGAAAAGGGGTATCGCAAGTCGATTTGACAGTATGGAATCCTCAATACTTCGTTGGCATGAGATGTTCACGAAGAAGAACCACAGCTCCTAGCACGAGGTTGATGTGATGACCATGAGGCTCGCTTTGAGCGGGGACCTTATGAACTTTATTGGTAATCAGTCCCCTTCATGGTCGCTTACAAGTTTTTATATAATGATTGGTAATCCACTGCCTCATACACTGTCGAAGCTGATGATCCAATGCATTAAGGACATGTATTATTCGAGTAACCCAACCTCATCACACACCCAGAGGGCAGGCCAAGGTAATTTAGAAACTTATCAGTCGCTTTATCAAAGATACGCATAGTTTCACGGCCCCCAATGATCTTCTATCTCCCTAGAAAGCACCATGTATGAGTGTAGTAATGGGATTTAATACCGTCATGGATGGATAACTGTGTCTGATGTTGTTGCTGGTATCGCATGCTCCACAGGTATCATCACGCCTTGGTGCTTGACATCCAAGAAATATCCTTCTGAACATAAATGTTCTCGACGTAATCCGCAGTTTCATCACCATCGCTGTCCTTTGTTTGCAGACTCGCTTGGTGACCTCCACGGATGTCATTGGTCAGCTCCATTTCATCGTCACCGCGGAGCTGGACATGATCTCCATGAAGCTGTTTCCATTCCATCCTTGCCTTATTCCTTTCGATCTTTGTATTGTGCAGGTTGTTGCTGCTCGTTCCGGAAACATAACGGTCGGATGTACCAATCTTTCTCCAAAACCTTCGAAGGAATGGGCCGTATGTGGGAAGGCAGGCGCACACAATGCCTACGAAAGGCTCGCAGCAGGACCAATGGTCGCAGTGTAGGAAAGGTGACGGGTCTGTATCCTGGTTCACTGGTGCACTATCAGAGAGCACTAGAGGAGATTGGTGGAGAGCACTTTGATATCACTTGGCGGTCCAAGAACCGTTTCCGATGTCTCGGCAATGGGACAGCTGAGACTGATAAGGATGGTGCTGGGGATCTGGCACCGTATTTCAGCAAGTACTCGCCAGTCTAGAAGTGGGATATCAGTAACTTGTTCGCCTGGGAGACACAACTTGACATTATCTCCCGTCTCCTCAAAGAGTCACAATCAATACATATTTTCGTCGTTGAACGACATCACCCTTTGTTCTTGCACTCTCACCTTAGCCCTTTATTAGTATTCTGACGGCCTCCCGCAGACTGTTCATTGAAGGCAATACCAATTGACCAAGTGTGTTCGGGAATGGGGCAAGACGCTGGGGGCCCGTGACCCGCCCAGCCTACAGACAGTTTTCAACACCATGACAAAGGCTGACAGAGCAAGATCAGCATAACACATTCGGCGCAAGCTAGGGCCAGAATCAGGGTAAAGATCAGGACACACGGGATTCGCTGACAAATCCCTCTCATCGGAGAAGAACCGGAATCAGGGCATGGGGATAGACGAGGTTGGCTGGACCAAGGGGGATTGAGAAACACCAATCAAAACAAGATCCGATAACGAGGTTCTTCCAGATAAGGACATAATGACAATAATGTGGTGCCTAAGTCTCGAGATCGATTGGGTCCGGGGCCCGCTCGGAACAAGGATTGATTAATCGGCTCATGTCAGTTAAAGCTGAAATGAAAGTTCCTTTTGAGATCAAGGTATATAAGTCAGTGCGAATTAACCAGCTCATGGCAAGTATTGAGCCATATCATGCCCAGATCAAACCCCAGCGTCTTCTCGCCCTTGAAGCCCTATATGCCACTATCCCACTCAGTTCTCCGGTCCCTGTTTCTTGAAAAGCCATGAGTCATCTTGTGAAAGGTACCTCACAAGAGTCTTTCAGCGGGCTCCGCGACTTACTGGCCAGACACATCTCTCAGGGGGATGAGGTTGGTGCCTCAATCGTCGTCAATATAGGCGGTCAGAATGTAGTAGACATCTGGGGTGGCTACTTTGACGAAAGCGGTACTAGCAGCTGGGAGAAAGACACCATCGTCAACGTCTTCTCTACCACCAAGACCATCACCAGCCTTGCAGCGCTCATTCTCATCGATAGAGGACTCATTAGCCCCTACGAGAAGGTGGCCACCTATTGGCCTGAGTTTGCCGCGAATGGGAAGCAAGACATTGAGATCAGACATATCATCTCTCACACGTCAGGTGTTCCTGGATGGGAGCAGCCAGTCACGCTGGATGATGTCTGCAATTTCGACAAAGCAGTCTCCCTATTGGCCTCCCAACCTCCCTGGTGGACTCCCGGAACTGCTTCTGGCTATCATTCCTTCACCCACGGCTTTTTGATCGGTCAGGTACTTCGCAAGGTCACAGTACAGACCCTCAAAGAGTTCATTCGAGATGAAATTGCCAAACCGCTTGACGCTGATTTCCAGCTTGGGGTTGTCAACTCCGACCTGCACCGCGTCTCTGATCTCATTCCTTGGGCCGCAGTCCCAGATGACTCTGTTCTTAATCCCGACTCTATCTCTTCCCGGGTCATGAGCAATCCCAAATTTACGCCCGACATGGCTAATACCGCCATATGGCGACAAGCTGAGCTAGGGGCATCAAATGGTCATGGCAATGCTCGATCTATTGCAAAGATGCTCTCCACAATTTCTCTCGGAGGTTGTGTCGATGGGAAACGCCTTCTAAAGCCGTCAACCATCGACCTAATCTTTCAAGAGATGTCGAACGGGACGGACCTGGTGACTAACATGCCGGTGCGGTTTGGAATCGGATACGGGATAACTGGCGAAGGAGTGGTCCCTTCTTGGCTACCTAAAGGAAGGATATGCTTTTGGAGCGGGCTTGGGGGTTCAGTCGCCATTATGGATTTGGACAGGAAGATGACTATCGTCTATGTCATGAATAAGCTGTACCCAGTCGGGTTGGGATCTGACTTGACGATTGAGTACGTGAAAGAGATTTATAGGGCAGTTGAGGTGTCTGAACCTCAGTAGAGTAAAGATTATTGTTGAACAATAGGAACTCTTTTCCAGGTGGCTATCAATGGCCTCCTAGCCAGATTATCCCATCGAGAGCCAGGCTTCAGCTATAACGAAGAACACATCTCCAACACATCATAGCATCATATCCCAATGCTAACACACCTTGGTGCATAAGTTGGATGGGAATCGGGCATATCAGAGGTCCTGAGAGGCATGATCTACGTTTTCTCCTCTCTACGGAAAGAGAAAACTACTGTACCTTGGTCGATCCATTGCCGTTCTGCGTTTTGATGGAAACCCTTGTCTACCTCGGTGCATAAGACAAGTGGTGGTGGGGAGATGTGGGTATCGGACCTCCAGTTGAGCTTAATAGGCGGTAAAAGAACCCCCACGAAGGCGCCACATCACCCAGGGTCCGGTGAGCATGGCCCGGATGGGAAACTCGGTCTCGAGCAAGCCTCCCCAAATGCTAACGCCGCCGTTAGGTCGCTTTCCAAGGTAAGATATAAAACACGAGTCTCATAGAGGTGAGGGCACCGACAAGTCAGTCTCGTGTTTCTTGTACCCAGGCTAAACTCGATTCCTGGTGACCTGCCAAACTACTTCTCCGCTATGCTGGGCAACGTGGAGTCAATCTACAGAGCGGATGCGGCAAAGATATACCAGATCATGGCGAGCACCACTGAACAACCGTATCTTGTCATGTTTTATTTCCTTTGGAATTCAGATCCCAACTTCGGATTGGCGACGGCAACTACACCATACTCGCTGCAGGAGATTCGAGAGATGACGCAGGAGATGCGGCCGCAGTTGAATGCAAGGTGCACTGACCTTCTCGACATCATCAACGTTTCAGGTGTCCATCCCCTATGGCAATACAAGGTCGTTTTTCTACATCGAACGGTGCGCGAATACATGGAAGGTTCGACAGCGAGAGAGATCCTCGGCCGGTGGATCAGTCAAGCAAGGGGACAGTTCAACCCAGACCTATACATTTGCCACTCTCTAGTCTCGCAGATCAAGCGTGCGCCTCTGAAGCCTCAGTACCTGGCGGAGCAGGGAACTGTTAGCCAGCTCGTCAAACAGTTTGCACATTCGGCCAGACGAGTCCAAGATACCCTCGGAGACCCCCAAGTCGAGCTGTTGAATGAGCTCGAGGCGACGTTGGAAAGTTACAGGCGGTCACAAGCTGCTCATGCAACTACCTACCACACTTCTTTCTGGTACAGCAAAGCAACTTTCATGCAGTGGGCTGACAAGGAAAACCTGTCTCTTTACGTTTCTGCCAGGGCAAATACTGACCCCTCCGTTGTCGAAGATTTGAACCAACCTCGCCTAGCTATGCGGAGAAATACTCTTGAGTTTGGACAACCGTCAAAGTAAGGGTTTCGGTGGCAAGCCAACAGTCTAATAGGGTGGAAGGTCGAGAGACAGACAAGCCATCAGGGTCTCTGTCACTGTGGCTTGTAACGTATTGAAGGCCTGATAAGGGAAACTGGCCGATTTTAAATATTAGGGACGCCAAATTATACAATTAAAAGGTCTGGCCGACCAGGAGCGTTTCATATACCAAGCTGTCAAAGACAGACTGCTTCACAACCGCACCAAACCTAAAAAATTGTCAATGATGCCAGATCCCAAATCCCAGATTCCAAGGTCACTTACCCGTGGCATTTGACAGCCTTCTTCAACCTCTCAGCAAGTATCCCCAAGGTTCGCGCGTTAAGCCCGCCAAAGTTTGGTCGACACCGGATATTGTTCCATGCCTGAACTGGTGTCATCTCACCCTCATCCGAAAGGTCTGGCGCCAGAGTCAACAGCCTTTCTAGCATGGCCGTTGGTGTATTTCCAAAAATTGGAGACATGAGCGGAGCGCATCTATTTGTGGGTGATGGTGATGGGTAGTCACAGGCTGCCATGAGCTGAGCAGACGCCGTCAGAGCATGATTTCCAGGTTCGTGGGGTTTCTTGACGTCGCCATGGAGATGACCCAGACAGGGTTCCTCGATCCTTTTCCGAGTTAGTACCACTCCTCGGGTAACATGTAAGACGTACTTTAACACAAACTCCATGCCCACGACGATCTGGTCCACTTCACTCACGCGGGAGTTATTTCCGAGCCCTCCCCCAATGTTAAACAAGATTGGGCCCCGTTGGCCTTCACTTGGACCGTAAAAATCGCTGAACGACTCTGGCGAGATGAGTTGCGGAGACGGAATGATATCCACCGCTTGACTGCCACAATCACCCAGATAAATCGGGGAAACACTCGTTGACAATCCCGTTCCTGTCGATGGACTTGCGTATTCGTTGTGGGGGTTCTCGCTAGTCTTGGATTTGATCTCAGCGGGGACATTCACGCCCAGTTGAGACAGTTGATGAAGGGCATTTTGGAGATTTTCCCGCAATTGCTCGCACTCTCGCATCAATTCCACCTCTTTCGACCGGGAGCTAGCAAGTTCTTCCTCGAGAGTTCTTGTATACTTGTCCTTGCGGCTACGATAGGATCTAGGATGGCAGGTCACTACAACCGGTCTTCAACGGTCCATCGAGATGAGATGAGATGAGATGAAATGATCTTACTGTTGGGCCCGCCGTAACTGGGCCCGTCTCTTCTCCACAGGGTTTTCTTTTGGCTCTGCTCTCGTCAGCGGTTAACTGCCCAAACGAACGCGACTAGCAGGGGAGGGGGGTCAACACTAACCCCCAGGGTTGAACATGCGGAAGATGCTGTTACTCATCGTGACCTAACGGGGATGCACGGATGAAGGAGGAAATAGCTGCCTGCACAAGAACAAGAAAAGGTGGCCGATGAAGGTCAAAAAGTGCGAGTCTGACTGCTTGACGACGGTTCGTTTCTTGCTTATGATTAGTAAAGGTGTCATGGCAGGTTAAAATACACGCGCAGCAGCCAATAAAACAAAGATCCCCTGTTTTCCCCACGCGACCTGACACGCCTGAGTTGAAACGGTGGTCATCAGAATTTCCTTTTTGGGATGGCGTGTGTTTTGGCATTGACGCTATAGGGTAGTGAGCGACTTCGCGTTTCTGGACTGGACCGTTCAGTGACATGGTTAGAGGACAGTCGGCACTCCTTCAATGGTTTATGCAGGGATTGTGGACGAGTAAATGACTTGTTATTATTTTATTGGATTGATATTCAGGCTTGAACGCGCAAAACCACTGAGTTGCTTGCTTTACATTCTGGAAATCTGGTTACCGCTGTGCCAACATCTTGGGGATCCTACAAACTCTACAACTTCAATGCCTATCCTCGTTGCCCTCGCTGACCTGGCCTTCTAAACCCTTTACCACGTCCTCTTCCCTTCCCGAACCTCACCGGCTTAGAAGTTGCCGCCGGGGCCTGGCTAGTTGGAGAGCCGTTCTGCTGACCCTCAGAGGCAGATGCACCGCCAGCACCCTGGCCATCACCAACACCCTGACCACCGCCAGCACCCTGACCATCTACAACCTCAAATTTGGTACAATCATCCTGAGCACCTCGCTGAGCAACTGGCATCGTCACGGGCTGATGGTTTTGCGCTGCAATCATGGTGCACACGCGATACACGCCTGCAGGTAATCCGCCTTCAACCACAGCCTGGAGCAATCCCTGTCCATTACCATCATCGTCGATACCCTTGAAGAAGACGAATTGACTTGGGTCGGGGGGAGTTGTCGACTTTAGAGACCCAATATCCTGAATAGTGACGTGACAGTGGCCAATGATGTCTCCGTTCTGGTCGAGATCTTGCGGGGCGGTATAATAGTTGGTCGTGGGGTTGACAAAGTTACCCGCACGCAAATGCGAAGTCTGCACTTGGACGTTGAACGTGGTGCCGGCTGTAAGTGCCTCACCGGCCTGAGGGCTGGTGATCATGGCCGAGATCATGTTGGATGTTGCAGGGATCCGGCCCATGGGGATGGGGTTGCATGAGCCGGACTTTACCTGAACGCCATTGGTGATTTGTTGGCCTTGACAGAAGTTGATAAAGTTGTTTGCATCTCTGGGTTCAGTCAGTTAGAGGCTTACTCAAAAAGATATCCATCTCATGGTCGTTGACTCACGTGGCGGAAGGCGCCTGGCCTGGCTTGATGCCCTCAGTCCCCGGCTCTTGTCCTGTCAGGGCACTGGCGGACTGGATCAGATTAGGATCTAAACAGCTTCGCCGTCCCTGTCTAGCGACAAGCCTCGAGGCCTGCTCGAGTACATTGTGGTAGTCAGAGTGTGTCGTGGCTGAAACCAACGAAATAGAGCAAAGAATGGTTAAGGCAAAATTGCAGAACATTGTGAATGATTGGGTAAAAGAGTGATAAGAAAAGAAAAGAAAATTAACCCCAGCTCAACTCGGGCAATGATGGTTCAAGAATGGAATTGTCCTATGAAGCCTCATCGTGAAGTTCGACAGGTTTTATATTAACATGACCTCTAAACTCAAGTCAACACAATTTCCTTTTTGGCACTTCATTTTCCTCAGGTCCGGCTCGGCGTCTCATCAATCGTTAGCTGTCCCGAAAGTCAAGTACGCCGTTTAGCTTGGTTATCCCAAAAGGAAAGCTTGGCTGCCACAGATGTGTCCCCAAGACGAAAGTGAAACGAGCTTGTCTGCCGGTTTCCGGACGAGACGAGGTTATTATACCCCAGGGCTCGTTTGGAGGGGTTTTCCCTGCGTGACAGGATCTGCGACTGGCATTACCCCTTTCTAGGGGAACGATGGACATTGGCAGGTTGGGCCTTACCGGATTGGGGAATTCTGATATTCTCATCTCTTTGGGGGCTGAAAATGGGAGGGGTAGAGGGCTGATGTTCGAAACGTCGCTGAAACTTGGCCTCAGTTAGCGCCAGCTGGGGCACCAAAATATTTCAGGCGTCTAATCAAGCGTGTCAGATCGTCTTGTCCTGTTTACCCTGGAAGACTGGATGAACGGCACGCTCAAGTTGTTTCAGGTTAGAGGGAGGGTTGCATTACTACTGACTGGCACGTTGGCAGCGTCCTTCCCTCTTCCGAAAGAGGTAATTTGGATTACTTCAACTTGAGCATTTGGATCTTCGGTTGATGCGCCAAGACAGCAGCTCTGGACGCAGTCATCCTCATGGGAATAAATAGTATATAAGATAAGTGTACTCAGCCTCTTTGGAAATGATCTGTAATACAATCAACGACTATTTCACAACTTTCATTCTTCGCAGCAGGCCTGCATTCGTCCGGAACGACCTTTTTCTTCTTTACTTTCTCTCTCCGAACGACTTCAAACCCATCATACAAAATGGTTCCATCAATTCGACTCTATTCCTTGCTGTCAGCATTTCTTTGTCTGGCGCAAGAAGCTAACAGCCATCCAACCTGCAATCCCGACATGGGCCGTGCTGCCGCGATAGGCAAGGCGATATACTTGCTCACCAACGATGAGATGAACGGGGTTGTCGCGCTTCCAATTGGCAATGACGGTACTCTTTCTAAGGGTAGAGTTACCATGACAGGAGGCGCCGGCTCCGTGGCTGTTGACACTAACGGCAAGCCTGCAACACCTGATGCACTGATTAGCCAGTCAGCCCTAACCATTGCCGGCGATGTAAGCCCAGAGAACCATCCAAAACGTTTACGTGCAATCCTTGCTAACGTTGCTGTTGTAGCACATCTTTGCCGTCAATGCTGGCTCGAACACGCTCAGTATGCTGGCTATCTCGCGTTCCGATCCAACAAAACTCTCAGTAGTCGGCGAACCAGTCAAGGTCCCCGGCGAGTTCCCCAATACCGTTGCCGCTTCGACCAAGAACAACATAGTGTGCGTGGGCTCAACTGGCGCCAAGGCCGGTGTTTCTTGCAGCAACTTCTCCAAGAAGGGCTTGACTGCCATGGACGAGCTACGTCTGTTCGACCTTGGACAGACGACACCACCTGTTGGGCCTACAAACACCGTCTCCCAAGTTCTCTTTTCCGAAGACGAGTCCATGCTATTCACCATGGTCAAGGGTGACCCAGCTGTGAACAAGACGGGTTTCCTATCCGTGTTTACCGTCCAGGAATGCGATGGAGCCGCAGCAGTCGTCGCCAAAGACGAAACCCGTAGCTCACCCGAGGGCACAGCTGTACTGTTCGGCTCGCAGGTTATCCCAGGCACATCCAACGTGTTTGCCACAGACGCTGCGTTCGGCGCGGCAATCTTGACCGTCGACCCTGGAAGCTGCAAAGCAACAACCGTGGCCACTGGAGAGGTTGAAGGCCAGAAGGCGACTTGCTGGGTAGCTATCTCCCCTGCAACAAAGACAGCATTTGTAACGGATGTTGGTCGCAACCGTCTTGTTGAGATGAGCGTTGAAGACGCAAGTATCTTGTCTGAACTGGATCTGTCCTGCAACGGTGACCCAGGACTTATCGACTTGGCAGCTGCTGGTAACTTTGTTTACGCCTTGTCACCCGGAAATGGCACCACTCAGGCGGCAGTTAGTGTGGTTAATGTGTCGAACGGGCCTGCAAAGATGATCCAGCACTTTGAGCTGGCAGAGATGGCGGGTAAGAATGCCATGGGAATGAAAGTCCTATCGTAATTAGTTAGCTAGCTCCTGGAATGGCGACCCGTCCGAATCGGCACCGAATATGAACGGCGGAACGGTGTAGGGTCATGTCTCCAGTGTATAGATGGTGTTTTTGGAGCTGAAGACTTAGAAAATGTAGTAAATTAATTTTATATGTTTAGCACATAATTCTTTGCTCTCAGTGACTCAGTGACGAAAACAAACACCCTAGCCCATAGCCTTGCAAGTCGCTATCCTCTATCATACCATAGCTCTACGCGTTCGATAAGGCCATCATGGTAATAGTGGAAGGGTGCCACTAGACCGTCGCCGATCTCAACTCATAGTCGACTCCAAAGCAAACCTAACAACCAACAGCCTAGAGCTACACAGTATTGGCGCTCTGAACGGGCCGGGCCGCAGGCAGCATGGACTACATTGAGACATGCCCGCGAGTGGGACGGGACACATGCACTGTGCCGCCCCTGCTAAAAGGTGAACCTACCGAGTTGAATGCAGGCTGCAGCCAACAACTTCTTCCTTACACCAACCTCGTGTCCGAACGCGTTCCTTAGTCAAGACATCTTTTTTTTCCTGTTCACCGCCTGCACAGTAGCGGGTACTTCGACTCCTCTTCATTTCGTCCTAAACAAGATGGAGTCTTTGGATCCCAAGGCCGAATACGGTCGCATCGCCTTTGACGTCTTTGCCCTTGTGAGTAATTTTGCAACCATCCTTGCTCCTTATCGGCTCCTAAGGTGATCGATAAAGGAGGAATGGGATTATAGCAGACAACGCCATGCAGATGCAGAGCAGTGGAGCATGTTGGTCCAGCGATATCTCGCACTTCAGCCGCGTGAACGAACGGTTTGCATCAGCCCCAGCTTCTGTCAAGCATGTCCTATCTGATACAACTCACAGCGCTATCATAACGTAGCCGCCGAGAGCCGTGAGCGCGCCCGAAGCCGAGGCCGAATTCGAGGGGAGGATCACCCTCTGCTCACGCAGGATAACATTGCAAGGATCCTCCAGCCTCACCAGACCATCCAAGAGCGCAACATTTGCGCCAACAGATGGGGTCTCGCCACTCCAGTGTGGGTTCGAACCTGCTATGAGCCTACGTTGGAGGATGAATACCAAGAGCTGAAAGAGGATTGGGCTTGTGAAGGAGATGGATTGTTGGGGGCCTGCCCAGAGGACTATTTCCTCCTTGAAGACGCGGCTCTGTATGACGCTGGCCCTGATTACGATAGGGACCATATCGTACGAACCATCGTGACCCGGTTGCCTTCTCTTAGCGACTTTTACCCTTATCCCCACAAACTTGAGCGGAAAGAGAGAGAGCTAGAGGAGCTAAAGGGTCAAGAGGGGGAAATATCGAATTACAAACTCGTGGCGGCATCGTGCAAAGCAGAAGCTCTCCTTTATGTACTTGATGCCCAAGCCATCCGTGAAAACTTGGTTAAGCTTGTGTGGCTTGACGCCCATGGAAATAGGATTTGGAACAACAAGATCTACCCGAGCTCAATGGAGGGCATGAGAGCTACTTTTTCGGATGGATACACGCTGCTGGAAGCTACTGAAACGCACTGCGTAGTCGGGAATGACGAGAGCGAACAATAGATGCGGCGGGATGCGGCGGTTGCCGGTCAGAAAGTTGGAATAGACATCTTGAGAGGCTACGTGGCTGAGAGAATGATGCAGCAGAGGGTTGACGGGATGCTGAAGAAGAAACATAAATGGGGGCATCGATGGTAGAAGCAATTTCAGATTGATATCTTATATAAGGGCTACCCCTGAGAAAGAGATATACTTCCTTATCACTCAGTTCACTCTAAACTACCCTTCTACACTAGACATGACCAAGAGAGCATGGGATGCATCACTCAGGCTTCCTCCCATAAACGACGTAGATAGGCGCATAAAGATGAATCGACGGATCCTTGAGCTCCTTCCTGACCTTGGCCACGTACACTTTGACCTCCTCGTCCTTCCAGCCAAGTACAGTCGAGTAGATCCTGGGCGTGTATGACTCAACGGCTTGGATCTGCTGGATAATTTGATATCTTCCAATCTCCTTGAGCTTCGGATCTTTGGGCCAGGCACCAATAGGAATCTTCTCCGTCAGCCAGGCCTAGAGTAGGTCAAAGTGCAACATACCTTGAAAATCTCCTGCTTTACATCCACAAAGCCTGCCTTTTCCATCTTCTCCTTCCAGCCAATAGCACCCTCGAGAGACTTTCCAAACTTGGCAGACCCGTCAATCAGAGTCTTGAGCCAGCTTTGGGCGTTCTCGGCCTTTTCCGCGGTACCATCGTCAGACAGCAAGCGCGGGAAGGCGGCCTGGAACTCGATGTAGCCACCCGGTTTCAGGTGTTGAAGTGCACGCCGGAACAGTGCATCTTCGTCGCCAATACAGCCCTCTAGTTCGCGGGAATGAATAAAGTCAAAGGGTTTAGTATAGAGCCACTCTGCTTCGAAATCGTCGACTTCAAAGGCGCAGTTCGGGGGAGTCCTAGATCCTTTGAGTTAGTAAATACAGATATATGAAATAATACTGGCCTACCATTTTGGCTGAATGGGACTGAGATCCGTTCCAATTACCTCGGCGGAGGGATATTCGCTAGTATTTATATTAGAAATACGACAACATTAACCATAGCAGAGGGGACAAACTCGGCAAAGTCCATCGCCCAGATTCCAGTGCCGGTTCCAAGATCGAGAACACGCTGTGGGTTCTCGGCGATAGGTGCCCTGAAAAGCTCACCACCGAGTAAAAGTCGGGAAATATGATGTGCTAGATCCATGCGGTCTTGCTCTGTGTCGTCGTTTGGCTGGTTTTCCTTAGCAGGTCTTCTTTTCTTTGGCATGTGAGTCTCTGGATACATACCAGGAGATAGGTGCCAGCACGGAATGCATGGTAACGACGTCCATTCTAGGAGGATATTATAAGCTACTATTAATGCACTAGTGTTGATACTGGTGCTAACCTCATATCTACAACAACAGTGGTCAGAAGAGCCTATTAATGACTGAGCGGAGCACATACTTGTAGTTAATGATGCTTGAAGCTAACGAGGTCTGATAGCTGGCCGAATTTTCCCTATTGTCATGATCAATGACGGTCCCTTGAGTTTGCAGTAGGAGACTTACGAGACAGCATAGGCCGAATCATTATCTTGAGGAGTATCCTAAGAGAATATGGTCAGCCAGCTACTAGACGAACAGAAGGTGCTACTACTCACATCTGCCTCGAGAGGGTTCTCCGCCAGGGCCTCCTGGAGCGGGGGCGCCTCAGATTCCTGTCTCTCTGGGGCTGGGGTGGACATTTTCGGGACGAGCGCTCGGTGCAAGTTGGCGATGGAGTGACAGACAGTGGGATCCTGATGGATTTAACGGTGGTGGAAGCGTGTGGGACGCTTCATCACCAACAGCCAATTATGTCACGATGGAAAGTACATCAAATTCCTCCTCATCTCGCAGCTTTGATAGGTATCCATTAACAAACTGGACAAGGTTAATGTTGAAATGCAGGGTTCCCCTCTCGCTATTCTCCTTTCAAGACTCGTCCCGGCTCAATGGCATGACAGACGGGGCGACTATGCCTAATCTAGCCGAGGCCGTTGACGGGCCGCTGTTAGAGCAATTAGAGATAAGAGCTGGACCCGGCCCCACGATCCGTGAAGTATCTTCAAGGGCTCGTCGGGTATTGGGCCGGTTCCCCTTGGACCTCGCGTAACCAACAAACAGCGCATGTGTTGCGCCATTTACGTGTACGTTGATGAAGAAACCTCGTTGTGCGTCGGTGAGTGACCTTGTTGGCTCTCGCCATTCATCCTAGCAAAGGCCTACAATCGATCAAGAGATCAGACAGTTGACCGTCATTAAGCAAGACTGAGACCACTCACAGGCGGTCACAAATCAATACACTACCCTGTACATCAGCCTAGAACACAGGGTGCATTCACACATTATCCAGGTTTTAGTTTGTGGACTGGCCTTGCTTAGAATTATCACACATCTAGATCAATTTGTCTAGTTAGGGGGCAATTGTTGATAATGTCTGGTGTTTATTTATCCTTCATTAACCCAGCCTCAGACATCACTTTTATAAAAACAGTGCCATGAATGCTACTCTTTATCTTCTGAGTACCAGATTTCCCTTGAAGACCATGGTGTTTGTATTATGCATGCTTGGGCGTTCAGATAGTTTGAGCATCTTGATACCGTCAAGACGTAACCCTGCAGTAAGGTGGCGGCTGGGTAAACTTGATCCTCTGTGAAACTTTGCTATCAATACTAGAGTGGCGCCATAGCCGGATGCAGCATTCCATCCAAGTTAGTTCCTAAGACGCCGCTCCTTTCGCAATGATGAGCATAGGCGTAAGAAGGGAAGTAAAAAAAATATGCCCACCAAGCACCATCTGCGCCATAATAACCCACAACCAAGGACACCTCTGGATGACTCGAATCAAGACACAACGGAGAGTACAAAACGAAGATTGTTCAAGTCCAAGCTCAGTAAACAAGCTATGAAAAGGAGAGAGCTGAGAATATTGACAAAAAGACCCTATTATCTTAGGTAGTTTCGCTGAGGCCAGCCCCTGTTTTCACCAATTTCCTGGCTGCCCTCGATGATTGTGCTCTCCCTGTGGACCTGGCCGCCACGAGATCATGGACGAGTTGCGGCTTTGGGATCGACCGAGAACTGACCGACCCTGCAAGTATTGCAGAGTTTCCTAAGATTGAAACACCTGCATACTGCGGGGATATTGGTTAATTACCAAATCGTCAAGTGCTGCCGCCTGGACAGGGATTAGAGGTACAGATAGATAGGAGACACCTTTGATATGCTGGTCAGAGAGTTGGGTCCGGTATGCATTCAGCAATATACAGAGGATGAAGGTGTCAGCGTGACAGTGAATCATGTTGCGCGTCCACAACATCACTGAGAGCATCATCGACTCTAAAATTCCAAGACATAACTTGATAGTAGCTGTCATGGTAAAGCGCCTCAAGGAAAGCTTCTAAAGTCAAGGTTCATGTGCCTAGACGTCGAGGGCATGATAGATCAGGCCAAGTGACGAGGGAGATTACTGACTGGGCTCACGGGTACTCGTGGCTGAATATACACCGAGAATAGGCCATCAAGTCGAACTATAGCTCTAACCAACCATAGCATCAATCTGACCTGAAGATTCGGATATATCAGTTGCCTGTTTCCTGCCAGTATCATGTCCTAGAGCAGGAGTGCAAGTTGCTCTACAGTCCATCACCGGCAGAGAAGTAAAAGCACACACCTCCAGCTGGATCCATTCCCCCTTCTTACTAGCTATTTACAGGTCACCACCATACCTCGCATCATGGCACGATTCTTCGTGACTTTCCTCTCGGCATGTCTGGTCTTCGGAGCCGTCATCACTGGCTGCCCTGTTCGACCAGCCCAGGACCAACAGTTCTCAGTCGAGCAGGTCAAGAACCCCGCCTACGTTGCCAACTGTCCCAAGGCTCTCGCCAGGGCATACATCAAATACGGAGCCACTATGCCTGAAGGTCTCGCTGAGTTCATGCGCAACAGCAAATCCACCAAGGTCAAGCGAGCCGATGGAACCGGAACTGTCGTCACCACCCCTGAGGATGGCGACGTTGAGTGGTTGACACCCATTCAGATTGGAACTCCAGGCCAAGTCCTCAACTTGGATTTGGACACGGGCTCTTCAGATCTCTGGGTCTTCGCCAACACCACCCAAGGAGCCAGCGCTCGCACCAACTACAACCCCGGTAGGAGCAGGACTTCTAAGAAGCTCGATGGCTACACATTCAGCATCCGATATGGGGACGGTACTTCAGCTTCTGGGGACGTCTATCTCGACAAGGTCTCTGCTGGCCGCCTGAGTGTCAACAACCAGGCTGTCGAGACTGCTAGGAGGGTCTCTAGCGCCTTCGACTCTGAGCCAAACCTCGACGGTCTTATGGGTTTGGGCTTCAGCTCTCTCAACACTGTTAGACCAAAGCAACAAAAAACTTTCTTCGACAACGCTATCCCACAGCTTCGCTCCCCGGTCTTCACGGCAAATCTAAAACGTCAAAGGCCCGGCACTTACAACTTTGGTTACATCGACAACTCGACTTACACTGGAAACATTGGATACATGCCCGTGGACTCGTCTCGTGGTTGGTGGCAGTTCACATCCAGCGGATATGCCGTTGGCTCAGACAAGATTGGCCGCACGTCGATCAATGGCATTGCTGATACTGGCACCACACTTCTCCTCCTACCCAGTGCTGTCAACAAAGCGTACTATGCCAAGGTCAGCGGGTCGAAATTAAATGCAGATTACAACGCCTACACGTTTCCATGCCGTGCCAACCTGCCCACTTTCAGCTTTGCTGTTGGTGGTGTAACAATCACCATTCCCGGCACATACCTCAACTATGCCACCATCGACGGCACGAATTGTTACGGTAGTCTTCAGCCTAGTGACAATATCGGCATTAACATCTTTGGCGATATCGCTCTCAAGGCTGCCTTTGTGGTTTTTGATGGAGGACAAAAGCGCATCGGATGGGCCAAGAAGCCCCTGTAAGCGCATCGTTGTCGTGTTCATGCCCATGACGGCTCAGTTTTTAGATCTTTATCTCGAGGCGAGGCTCTGGGTGTTGGTTGGCAACGTGCTGTTGTTGGTAGACGCCCACGTTTACGTTGGCAGAATCGGTCTGGTCTTTGGGTGAACTCGACCACTGGCTAGCCCGAGGTTGCAATGAATATTACCGGCACTGCATTTCATCTAGTTCTCATTGATGTGTGGCCCTGGTTATTGGCATAATATATCGCTAAGCCATACAGTTGTCGGGGATGCTTCTGAGCACCATCGCCCTATCGTTGGCCTCCTCCTACGACCCCGAGGATATACTTTGAGAATGTCCGTGGCACGTTGAGATTGCCAGTGAAGAGGTCCTATTACCGCTACTTCTGGCTTCCCGAGAAGAGAGTATGGTTTGATAAGCTGAAACTGTTCGCTTCCGACATGTTTCACGTTTAAGCCTCAGTGTGCTTCACATCTACCCAGTCAGCCTTAGTTTGACTGGTCTCCATCTTCTCCATCTCTTCCCTCCTCGCCAACTCTTCCATCAATCGCTTAGGCACGCTCTCAATCTTCAAGGGTTTAGACAGACCAATCTTTGCCATTCCATTCCAGAATTTCGCGTAAGCCCAGTAATACAAGCTCCAGCTGCCCAAGTAAATCATCGGTAAAACGGCGATCGACATGTCACCAAATAGGTTCTTCCTCCTTGATATGGTCTCCCAGCATTCTCCAGTCAGTACATTTGCTGCTCCATCCCACTTCCACGGCCCTACGAGCCTGAACTTGGGATTGAGGGATGCCCCAGCAGCCCATACCCAGGGCAGTCTCCAGCCTCGGGGAGCGCTAAAGGATAAACGAAGGATGTCGGTGAAGCTAGGAGCGATCGACATGTCTTTCGCCAACTGGTACGCATAAGAGTCATGTTCAATGCCGTATCCAATGCGGGCCGAGGGAGGCACGATTAGCCGGTAGTGGTATTCGTCATCCGGGGACAGATCTGGAAGCTGGCCAAGAAGATTCTGGATGAAAAGCATTGACTGAAGTTCTGCCAGAGGAGGAATTGCACCAAAGTTGGGGCGGATGAAGCCTATAAATCCAACGGTAGGATCGTCCCTCTTCCAGACCGCGCGAACATCGGCGTCCGTAGAGCTTGGGTAAGGTTTATCCCTTTCCGAAGCTGAGTCAAGGAATGGGAATGTTGGCACGTAGCCCGTGGCGTAGATGACTATATCGGGCTTAACCGTACTCTCTTGAATACGTTCCGACTCGGGTCTGTTTGGGAGAACGGGGAAGTGTGCAACGCCGTCTTCAGAAATGTGTGATGGAAAAGGGGCCACGTCAATTGTCCGTGAAGGACGAGGGAGGTCTCGAGCGATGAAAAAGCGACGGATCCGTGTGGCAAGTGACCATCTCTCAGGTATCCAGGGGTAGTATACATATGGGGACACACGTGTCCACGCTTTGTTTAGGAATACTGTCCTAGCATTAGCGTCTTTAATCCAAGCAGCAGTGGTCTACTTACACCTTGAGATGTGGAATCGTTCTCCCCAAACCTGCCCGACGTGCATGTCTATCCCGTACTTGGAGCCACCACCAAGCCAAGTGCCAAGAGGCAAGGCGAGCGTGTGATAGTAGTTCCAGACGATCATGCTGTCACGGACAATCGGGTGTACATACATGGTATCGAAGAGGGTGATTTGGGCGACATCAACAGGCAGGGTGTCTAGCTCGGGAGGTGCATAGCCAAATAGCCAAGGGAGGAACTGCTGATGAGGGTTACGCTGTGGAATGTCAGAGCCTACCTACCATTTTGCGGTGGGAAAGAAACTCACCTTGGGAGCCCCGACCCATCCGCTGCGATGGCAGAGCACAACTTGCTTGGTATCTGCTGTGATGGAGACGTAAGACACATCTGCACCTGTCTCGCCACTTCCCAAAACCATGACTGTCTTGTCTTTGCCAAGCTGGGCCCGCGTCTTGAACTCTGAAGAATGCATTACAGTAGGAACGTTCTCGATGCCAGGGATCGTGGGAACGTTTGGTTTTGAGTGGACACCGGAGCAAATGGCGATAGCATCGCAAGGCCACTCCTCGATTTCTCCGTCTGGCTTTTGGTAAACAACAACATGTCCCTGATCTTTTCTTCTGATGTTGATAACCTTGGTGTTCAAGTTGAGCCAGTCCCAAAGTCCAAAATGGGTTGCATACTCTTCCAAGTATTCGACATATCTCTCTGCGGACAGGAAGTCTGCGTCGTCTTGTCTTGTTCTAAAGTCTGAGAAAGAAGTCAAGTACTTGGAAGACACTAGCTCGGCATCCTCATAGACGTGAGAATGGAAGACTCCACCGACTTTGGGGCTCGCCTCAAATAGGCGTGGCTCAAAAGGTTTGCATTTTAGGTGTTCGTGGGCGCTGAGGAGGGTCTTGAGCTGGACTAGGCCAGACGGCCCACCGCCAATGACAGCCACACGCATTTTTGTGAGGCAGAATGAGTCGATCAGTGATGATTTGAGCGGCAAGAGTGGAACAAGAGAGGGAAAGGAAGATGTAGAAAACCACGCAACCAGTTGGGAGGGGATTAAAGAAGGACCCAATAACCGAGAAGCTAGGCCGAGGATAGTGGTGGAGTCGAGACCATTCCATGTCGACCCTCTTGAGATGCAAACTAGGCTAGTAAACTATCAGGCCATCGGGAAGCTCAAATGCTGCCCCGATGCAACCTCTTGGGGCAGCCTCGACATGGCTGGTCCACCTCGACACGTATGGCTGGCCTATCAAGTTTGGATCGTTTGTAGGGGTATGCAGAATATCCGCCAGCTACTCCATTCTGGGATTTGGCTCCTTGAGCTAGGCCGCACAAGGAGGCCTGAGCGAAATCTTGGTGTGAAGCTTGATGGTGATATGGGTTGCGATTGCATTACCTAGTCGAGAGAATCGAGTACGTATATTTGAACAACGGACTAGGGAACGACGACTATTGCCATGAAGCCAACCTAGGGCTCCTTCTACTGCAGCTGGCTTTCAAGTTTAATTATGTGATAAACTGCTCGAGGTGGTTTATAAACGATATCTGAAGCAAACACCCACCACATCAAGATCCAAGCGAGAAACATTTACCACCTATATTTTTTGCACACTTGCCTGGAATTAGTAGCTACCTACCTACACGTGGAGTACACCATTCACTCACTTCTTTATCTCATCTTACTAACTCATCACTACAACGTCCAAAGAGAGGTGTTGAATGCTTATTGTAAGCTTGTTCGGTTCGTCTAGAAAACGAAGACCAAAACGTCGAATTAAAACCCAGTAAGCGTGCGTTTTACCGCAACTCATGCTATAGAAACTCCAACCCTTCTTATTAACACCATCTTCTTCATTCATCATTAGCGCTTACGGGTTGTCAGGGTTCTGGATTAGATAAGCCTCCAGGCAACTGTCCACGCTGTCCACGATGTCCTTGGCTCCATCTGACGTTTCATCACTCTCAACATTCCAAACTTGATTCCCACAACAAGTCCCAGATGCAGCTCACACAATCTGATCACCATCATCTGTCCGAAGAGGAGGACTCGGTTATAGCCGCCGGAGAATGGCTCGTGAGCCTGTGCGGCAGACATGACACCATCGACAGCACCCGGGCCTTGACACCCCTTGAACAAGCCAAATTTGACGAATTCTTCGCCCTGCACGGGCATTCGCCAATTTTCAAGCCTTATCACGTTGAAGCGGTCCGGAAATCTCTGAGAAAAAAGTGGAAACCCGACTATCAACTTGCGCGTTCGCTCCTGGACAAGGACGACACTGGTCTTCTCTTCGCGGATGAGATTGATATCCTGCAAGTCGCTATTCAGACGGCTTTAATAGAGCCTGGCTTTCTTGGCCGCTCCCCAAAAGAATCATGCCCTGAACTCCTCGAAATGGTGGAACTGTTACTCAGCCATGGCGCGTCACCCAGCTGCCTAGATGATGAGGGGAACTCGGCTTTGTCCTATGCCTGCATTCTAGGATATACCGAGCTATTTTATTTCCTTCTTTCAGCTGGAGCACTGCTATCAACTGTGCACCCGAGAAGGGTCCCTAAACAGCTCAAGCAAGCAGACGAGGACTCGCTGGACCAGCAAGACAACAAAGTCAATCTACTTCAAGTCACCCTTGACGCTCTCATCTCTCCCCAACATATTGTTGACATGACTTGGGTTGGTTGGCCGCCTGGGGTTGACTATGACTGGCCGCTATGGAATAGTGATCTTGAGAGCACTTGGGCCGCCATCATTCTTCACCTTTTGAGGGCAGGGCTTTCATATGCCAAGAACGACCCCGGGCTCATCATGCTCCTACATATTGTCTGCTATCAGGGTGCCTTAGACTTTGTCGAGCAGCTCCTAGGCTTTGGCATCGTCACCAATGTCGCAGGCCCAAGGCTAGTGGACGGTGGACAAGGGCAAGGCACCTCATATGGGACAGCTCTGCACGCCGCAGCCGCTAATAAACAGCTCTCTGTCGCTAAGCTATTGATGGAACGCGGTGAAAGTCCACGTTCGCGTGGGTCATGCGTATCCAGGTATGACAGAACACCCAAAGACATGACCCCTGCCGAGACCGCCATCAGGTTGTCACGATACAATGACGATGATGTGGAGACACTATTCGCATTTTTGGAGGCCCTGATACATCACGAGAAGGGCCTAGATGATTCAGACCATCAACAGATGATGCTATTCTGTGCCAAAAAAAACTACATCGACTTTGCGAAGCGTCTCCTCCAACGTGGGGTTCAGCCGCCAGAAGTGCCAGACAATGTCGGGAGCCCTGAAATGGCAAAACTCTTAATTTCTCATGGCGCCTCGATCGACCCTGCTGCGGTACAGAAGAAAGCTTTGAAGAACAAAGGATTGGGGTTGTTGCGATGGTGCGTCAGCGAGTATGGCTCTCTATTAGAGTCGGATCCAGAGACCCTAGGCAACATGGGATATCGCATGCTCAATTGTGGTCTCATGTACTTGGACACTATCAAATACCTGGCCTCCGAGTATCCAGGCTCTGATATAGATGCAGTACTGACGGCCAACTTGCGTCTCGGAGATGAGGACCCGAAACCTACCCCAACAAACTGGCTGCATATGGCCGCTCTCCAGGACAATATTTGGGCCATGGATATGCTACTCAAGGCTGGCGCTGATCCGACATGCCCAGGTCTCCAAGATGATGTGTCAACAGCAATACGGCAGAGCAGTCACTACATGTATCGGGGTATTCCTGAAAGGCTCAAGGTGATTCAGATGCTGGAAAGAAGGAAGTGCAAGGACGGAGATTGGTCATTACCCTCTTATATGGAGCTCAAAGCCCTCCTGGCTGACACTATCGCAAGCCAGAGGCTTGCATGGGACAAACGATTGGAGGGCCTAATGGAATCTAAACAGGGTCTCCCTTTTGCACCGACGCGGCATAGCCAAGCATCAGCGTCAATGCCTTCTACGGCTGCTCCATCCTCAGTATTCGCATATCGCCCATTACCCAACAAGAGCGCCATGCGACTTTTAGAGTTGTTCCCCTCAGACAACCGGACAGAACCTCTGCTAGGTCGTCTGGTCGAGAGCGATCTCACTTTCCAGCCTGAGTATGAGGCTCTATCCTACGTCTGGGGAGACACCAACGTCAATGAGCACATCTTTCTTGACGAACAGGCTATCCCCATCACAGCTAATCTCCACTCGGCACTCGTACATCTTCGTGATGCAAGCGATGTTCGCATAATCTGGGTCGATGCTCTTTGCATTGATCAGTCAACTCATGCTGAGCGCAACCAGCAAGTGACCATCATGGGAGACATCTACAAATCTGCGCGCCAAGTGGTGGTTTGGCTAGGTGAGACTGCAGATGATTCTCACCTAGTATTTGCATACATCAAAGATAAAGCAAACGCCGCGTTCCCCAACTTCCCAAGGCCGCCGACAGCCCAGCGTCAAGCTTGGAAGGCATTGGTCAGGCGTCCTTGGTTCTTCCGCACCTGGGTCATTCAAGAAGTCGCTCTTAGTCGCAAAGCTGTTATCATGTGCGGAGAGGACTCAGCGCCCTGGAAGGATTTGAGATCAGGTGACCGTGCTGATATCTCAGGCGGAGCTCGCGGGTTGTCAAGCGTATCAAGCGGCCCACGTATGGGGGCAGATCATCCTTTTGTGGGATTCGATGCTGATAGTCATGTCTGGAGGCTTCGTATGCTGAAACCTGGAAGCCACCCTGCAGAGGTGATAAAGTACAGCCGTGCTTGTCAGTCGACTGAGATCAGGGACAGGGTATACGGTCTCGTCGGCTTGTTCGACCCTGGCTTCATGGTTGTGGACTATGATTTGCCAGTTGACGAGATATTTCGCAACTTCACTGAAGCCGCAATTAGAAAGACAGGCGACCTTGGTATCTTGAAGTGGTTTGGACTTGGGCCTTACTCCGAGTCTTTACCCTCCTGGGTCCCTGACTTCACCGACACTGTCACGGCAGGGACTCTTCGACGGCGCAAATGGTTCCCTCCTTACCGAGATGATGGCAGGGAAGGCTATGACTATCACACAGAAGAAGGGACACGATTCCATGTTGGCTCCCGCGAATTGACAGACAAGCTTCTCCCGGGTCTAGCCTTTCGTCCAGGTGGCGTGCTCGCCGTCAAGGGAAAGATGATTGACACGATCCGTGCCGTCGGGCCTGAACTCTCAGCCGACACAGCCTTTACACCTGGAACGACATCTTTTACTCACATCATGAAGGAATGGGAATCTCTCGCCGCCACTCTAACCACGAGATGGGACCCTAAACTTGCATCATCTGTGTCTGAAGCCTTCGCAACCACGCTTGTAGCCTCTGACGGGCTAGAGATACTAAGCATCGATGTTGGATTCGTCCAATGGTACCGGCACAACGGGTCAGGCATACTCGAAGCTGAGGATCCATCCAGGTTCATACGAGAGCATGAATTCTATCTTTGGTGGTTAGGTGTCGGAGAGGACAAGGAAGATGACAGCCAGAAGCAGCTAAATTCCGAGTTTGAAGAGTTTGCTCAAAAGATGGAACTGGCTTGCTACGGTCGACGCTTCTTCACCACCGAAAAAGGCTCCATGGGACTGGCAGGACCCCGAGCCCGCGTAGGTGATGGCATTGTTTACCTTCCGGGAGGAGACGAGGCTTTTGTGTTACGCAGGCGGGAGGATGGGACTGGATGGAGCATGGCGCATGACTGTTACTTGTATGGGTTGGATCCTTACGCGTTGTTTGAGGACGAGGAACATGTTGTGGAAGAGTTTGAGATTTTCTGACCGGTTCCTATGTAGCAGCTATCTGCATAGCTTAAAATCCCAATGGTCATTGTTATTGTCCGTCGAGAGAAGTCTTGAAGTATGAAAGGGGGAACTACTTCCACTAGCTTCAAGTGCCCTCGACCAAGTCATTGTTGTCAACAACGAAATAAACCTGGTTAGAGGTAGTCATGCATGATTAATGATTCTGAGACATGCGAATAGTCTTCCAAGGTGCCATCCGTTCGATTCTCTCTTTTCATCACTTGGCTGTTGGCATCGCTAGAACGGGATAGTCCCTCCATAACCCTCGGGCTGAACCCATCACTGAATCAACTCAGAGCAACAGAAGCTCTGGAAACGGACATGGCTTTTAGTATGATTTGAGGTTTGTTTCCGAGTTAAATAAAATTTCGTTATTCGTAACCGCTAGCTAATAGTTTTACATGCCTTCGTGTATGTCCTGCCTACCTACTATTTCAATCTGTCCTAATGCTTCATTTCCTCCAACATTGCCCAGCGATACCCTCCATGTATGAGCCTCTGATTCATCCCTCCTTATGGCTTGTCCCTGGGGCCTCCTCCTTCTTGGCTGCACGGGCCGCATGGCCATCGTCGTTCGTAAAGCCCGAGTTCCTCTGCAGAGTCTCGTCTTCACTCGCTGCCGCTGCCTCGAGGTCTGTTCCAGCCTGTTTGCGGATCCTGGACATTTCCTCAGGAGGAGGAGGCTGCCACTTGGAACTCTTCATGGGGTTGACGTGCTCAAGGTACATGGTATCGATCTCCTCGAGCGTGCGGCCTTGACCTTCAATGACGAAGAAGTAAACCAACAAGCCACCTAGAATGTTGCAACCGGCAAAGACATAACCGTAACGGAAATCTATATCCTTCGTAATGAATGGAGTGAAGAAAGCCAGAAGAAAATTCCAAAGCCAGTTACTGGCAGTCGACAAGGCCATTCCCTTTGCACGGTATCGTGATGGGAAGATCTCGGCCATGATGGTCCAAATCATGGGTCCCCAGGTAGTTGCGAAGCCAAGGATGAAGAGGCAAGCCATAACGATCATGGCAATTCCTGCACTTTTTGTATTCTGGGGTGTCGTTCGATCCAAGGCAAAGTGACCAACCGAAGCAAAGATGAGGAACGAGATGAACATCCAGATACTGCCAGCAATCAGAGACTTGCGACGACCGTAGTGCTCTACCAGGTATAGACCGATGAAGGTGACAACAAAGTTGATGGTGTTGAGAATGATCTGAGTCTTGTAACTGCTGATGCTGACGGATTGAAAGATGGTTGTGCCGTAGTAGAAAAAGTAGTTGGCTGAAGTGCAAGTTAGGTAGTTAGCATTGAGGGGAGGTCAAAGGAGAAGGAAGTGACTTACCTCCAGTTAACTGTTGAAACATTTGAAGCGAGACACCGATGAAGATACGGTAGGCCATTCGTGGTGCCTTGAACATGGCGATGAACTCGGAAACGGGGTTGGTCTTTTCCTTGATTGCCTTTTCGGCCTGCAACTTGGACTCAATCTCCTCCATTTGAGTATGAATAGACCAATGATTCGGTGTGGCGCCGTAGATTCTGCAGAGTGTCTCGCGAGCACGGTCGACATGACCACGCCTGTAATCAAATCGAGGGGTCTCGGGGAAGAGCAAGATACCAATACCAAGAGTCAAGGTAAAGACCCAACCGATACCAATGACAATTCTCCACGAAGCAGAGCTGTTTCTTTGATGGGTGACGGTGCCATAATTAAAGCAGGCAGCCAAGAAAATGCCACTATTTAACTTGGGTGTTAGCAAAGGCCCCACGACCTTCTCACAATAGGTTGGGTTCTTTACAATGTGATGAACAGTTGGTACGTGCAAACCATGGCACCACGAATCCAAGGAGGGCTTGTCTTTTGTTAGCAATAAGCGTTAGAATACTTAAATAATACTCACGAGCTTTCAGCCTGGAACATGGGAACTAGTAGTGAGAGAGCGCCAACACCAAGTCCAGCGACAAATCTTCCCATCATGATCTGAACCCAATCACGATTTGAAGAAATCTGGATGATGAAGCCGACGCTGATAATGAGACTCCAAAAAGAGATGCTATATTTGCGACCAATACGATCCGCAATCGGGGCAGCAATCAATGCGCCAATGAGGGTGCCAATTGAGAGAAGGGCAACGATCAGACCGGAACGGACAGTGCTGAAGACGTGCTCGCCATTGCTATTCGTCTGACCGAAGCGATCAAGAAAATCAGGCATCTCAAGGAAGCCAGAGATCTGACCAGTATCATAACCGAACCTGGAGAGAGAGAGTAAGTAAAGAGACGATGTCTCAGCTCGAGAAGAGAATCACCACTTACAAGAGTCCACCCATGGAAACAAACAACGCCAGGAGCAAAGATCGCCCGGTGATGCGAGGCAAGGGCGAATAATCGAGCCCGACTAACGAGCGTCGGGCACCCGCCTTTTTGCCTTGCTCAGAAGTTGCATCTTGACTTTCAAAGTGAACAGTGAGGAAGGACGGTGCCATGGTAGGCAGTCATCTGAGGGCAATAATGTGTATATTTTAGATGAGGATGAGTGATGGTTGATAATATTCAAATGCTTTGATCTCGTTTCGCTTCAAGAAGTTCAAGTTCATGATGATCTCCCGGAGGTGACCTTAAGTAACTCTCCAAACCACTCCGTACCGCAGCTGGCTCAAGCCGGCCATGATGTCAGGCTTGAACATTCATCCAATCATTGTATCTTGTTGACGGCTTTGTACCGTAGCATTAGAGAATTTGGCTCCAGACTTGGGAATCGGTCCGTTCTTAGAGTCAGGTGGCCATTCGTGGAGTTGTGTCATCATCCGACGACAGTTTAGCCTCACCTGGGGCAGATGCTTCAGACTTTGAGTGAAGAGGCCAGCCAGTTTTGGGGCAGATGACGTTGGGGCGCACCCCAGCTACGAGTGGCCGGGCCATTCGGAGTCGCTGATACTCGCGAGGACTTTTGATGTAGGTTCCGAGAGATCCGAACAAAACGGGGCCATCGGGATGACAGAATAATCCAAACTACCTAATCTATCAGTAAAGATGTTTTTATTTTTTAAAAACAATGATCTGCATATTAGTTGGACATTTTCGTCCAGAGAAAGAGGGTTAATTAAGCTCAAAAATGGTGCAATGCCGTTAAGAAAAGCTGCATACATTTGCCAAGCATGCGTCTTGTTACACCAAAGACCGACAGTTTCATGTATCTTGACCTAGTTACCTGACCGTTCAGTCCCATCGCCGATCTCCACGACAAGGATAACGGTGGAAACGATTCTTTGTCATGACGCCGGTGCGGCAAATGTATGACGCCGGCGTTAGGAGAAGGCTAGAGCCCGTCCAGTACCATCCAGCTGGTATTGATCCACTTGACATGCGGACAAATAGTTATCAGAAAATGAATTCTTGAACCAGATAGACAGAAAAGGGGTCAGCTCTTTGCTGACTAGGATTGAAAACTAGATGGTATTCGTTGAACGGGTTCCTCGGGACATTTTCATCGGCCCTTTATTTCAAGATGCTGTACCAGCTGACGAGTACCCAGCAACAAGGTGACCCGTATTTCCGGCTTTTAGTCTACTGATACCACCCGACGGAGCGTTGAGCTTCCCCGGATTTTGGACGACGTCATACGAACTCTATCCATCAGAAGACGCCATGAGAGCTTGCCGTTGGCGCCCACCAAGACACAATTTCCACGCCACAACGATCTGGAGACACGTGGTTCATGACCGAGTTTCGGCCGACAAACGTATTCATCTCTTATTCGGGTACGGTGCAGTACTGTATACTCTACTCTACTGCTACGATAGAAGGCAGCCATGGTAATCGCAGTTTGTCTCCCCAGACACTTCATGCTTAGTAGTTTAAAGGGAAGATCTAACCATACGTTCGGTCTCTGTAAGTGCTCTAACGCTATGAAAGTACTATACCAGGGATCCAGGCTTTAGTTACGTAGTTGGCAAGGTATGAGTACAGCACTGGACCAGTGGCCAATGACGCCGCTCTGTGGTGTTATCAAACCCCCAGGTTAGGACAGGACACATCCAACAGTGCTCCATGATTGAGAATACAACTGGTGGCAGATAAATAGAATAGCTTACGGAAAGATTTTACTGTCATTCATACCTAGAATTGGTGATATAAGTAGGTAGTTCAGGGGGCTTTGTGGCGGATAACATAATGCCCAGATATGGTACGCTTGTGCATATACTATAGCTCAGCCATGGATGTAGCGATCTGATTCTTGGCTATAGAAAAAAGGAAGAAAAAGGAAAATACAATTCTCAAACCTACCATACCTCATCATCGTCATCCTCTCCCGAGCTTCTAGGTACTTCAGTTCTGAAGCCCTTCTTACTCTCCAATTTCGCCAGTTCTAATTGCAATTTTAGTCGCCGCCCCTTACCATCCTCGTTCTCACTAGGGCCGTCATCAAAACCATATCCTCGACTCTGTTTCGAACCCACATGATACAAATTCGTTCCACGGCGCACTGGTGGGCGTTTCCCCAACCGACCGCTTTCTTGTGCCAAGGGCTTGGAGAAGGGCCCTGGATCGTCGTCTTGGCGAAGATAGTCCCGGCCAGCAAGAGTGCTATATGCGTCTTGTTCTTCCTGCAAACCGTGAATATCGCGGACGTAGTCGTCGAAGTCAGCAGACGTCTCTGCAACACGTCTAAAATGCGCGACCCTGAGCAAAGGCCGTTCGAGCTCAGCGCTCCGCCCATTGTCATAAAAGTCCCACCTCGCCAGTGCTATGGCTGTCTGGAATGCATTCTTAATTTGCCTTCCGTTCCATCGTCGGGACGGCTTGTTCAAGTTTAGTTCCCACTGTTTGTCGACGAAACGCCGGATCTTGTCTTCCTCAATGTCGATGTGCATGCCCTTGGCTTTTAGGCGCGAAATATTCTTCTCCCAAATCTCCTTGGTAGATGATTGGTCGAGTTTCGGGTAGTAGAAACTGACATGGATACGAGATCGAAAGGCTTCATCGAATTCGCCGACCCGGTTCGTTGTGAGGATGATGACCCCAGAGTAGTACTCAAGCACGCGCAAGAAAACTAGATTAATGGTTAGGTAAAGGAAAGTGGCAATATTTCATGCATGTAGGACCTTACCTGAAACCATGCTGTTTCTTTGAATGTCTCCCTTCTCTCGCTTCGCCAAGAAAACATCGGCCTCATCCAGTAGCAATACGCATCTCCACTTCTGGGCCAAAGTGCAGAATGACTCGAGTGATTTCTCTGCTTCCCTAGCGCTGGTACCGATATCGCCACAGGTTATTGGCATCAGAGGTCTCTTCAACTCGGCGGCTACACACTCGGCTGTGGACGTCTTGCCAACTCCGGGGGCGCCATGAAGAAGGATGATAAGTCCTTTCCCCTTGCCTGATACAACATCCATAGACAAGCCTTCTACAGCCTCATCTAAGCCGTTGGACCTCTGCTTGGGCAATCAGACATGGTCCTTGATTAAAGCTTGGAGAAGCATTCCATGGCCTTCTGGTAACACCAAGTCGTCGAAGTTGGCGGTGAGGGATCGAGGCGGTATCTCACTGAGACGGTCTATATCGAGTGCAAGCCACTTGTGGTCGAGCAGGGAATACCCATACAGGCGCGGCGGAAGCAACGTGAGGCACTCGTCAGAAATACTATGTTTTCCAAAGGGTTGAAAGGAAAGCAGATCAGTAGATTGCAGAAAGTCGGACCAGCGGTCTACCTCAAACTTTGAGTCATCAAAGACGTCGGTGACCCAGTTGTTGTCTTGCTTCTTTGGCAATGGATCGAATGTCTCTCGGGAGTCAGACTCGGTGGGATTAAAAAGAATGCCACCACCGAGTTTCAATCTCCATTTGTACATCTTGGTCCTGAAATGCTCGACCCCGGACCCTTGGTCGACCATTACTTCACCATGAACCTGCACCAGTTGTTATAAATACTGATCCAGATCAAGAAGATCACATACCTCTACATCATTTATCACGTAATTGATATATTGGTTTGTTGTTTGATTCGACTCTCGAATGGTCATTCCATCGTACTTCTTGTGGGCTCCCGTTGCGAATTTAACGAACTGCCTTCCTCTCGCAAGGAGCCTTTCTTGAATTCGATCATCATCCGGATGAAGGAAGCCTGGATAGAGGGGCAGTGAATGTATGGGGCGTGTGCCCCTGTATCGCTGAATAACAAACCGCTTTGGTCTTGATGATCGGATGACCTGACGATATCGCGGCATCTTTCTTCAGTCTCGGATTCAGAGTCCCAATCTCGGTCCCCAACGGGATCAAATGAGGATTTCGTGCCAGAATCAAAGCATACTCTGCCGCCGGTGACGTGGAGGATTTGATAGGCCTGGTATCGGCTGCTGCCGTCTTCGGTATCAGAGCGGTATGCAACACTACCTGGCCTGAATAGCTGCCATAGATGTTCGAAGGGGAGGCTCCTCAAGTGCCTGATTGGTACCCAGTCATATAATGACTCATGGCATTGGGCCACCAACACACGTTTGCCGGGCAATCATGGCTGGTAACCATTGAGTTCATCAGAATAAGCACCCTAAGGTTGCATAAGATCATTGACAAGTCTCTGGAGCGGGAAGGGGTGAGCAGCCAGCTCAGCTGCAAGTCTCAACCCACCTGTAGGTGAGGCCCAAGACTGTACAATGCTTTCTTGCTCCAAATCACCTATCAGGATCACAGTCAGGTCAGTTCGGCCTTGCAGATCGCTTCGCCCGGCTTCATAAGCTCTAGATCCTTGCTAAACGTTGTCACAGCTGGGCGGTGCTCACGACCAACATCAAGTATTTTTCGACTACGTGGCACCACAAAGGACTTGTCAATTATGGTGAACGAATACAGTAGGGGGGCAGAAGCCGTCGATACATTAGCGAAGTTTGTTTTCAAAAGTCCACAACACCAATTCCGAGGCAGGCTTTGAATCTGGGAAGGGTGGTCATTCTGTCACTGCGACAGCCTGATTCTCGGCATTGTCGATCATCGCCTGTGCCCTTCATTCCCCGCGTACGGAACAACTTCCTTTCGCAGCCACGGCTCCTACGGCTGTGTTATTTCCGTTGGGTTGCTCAGAGGCCTCCCCCCACGCGTCTTCGGGCCCTTGACCAAACCAGGTGTGCACAACTTCCTCGAATAAGAGCAAGACGAAGGCGCCACCTTCTGCATCTTTCTTTACGAGTGACTTCAAGAGCATTGCACACGACAAAGCTCAATGTCAACACAGCATCAACCCCCCTGGGCAACCACAGCTACAACTCTATGAGGCTAATGAAGTGCGACGCGATTCGGCCAAGGAGGAACTCATACTATATGTTACTACCCAAGACAACTAAAAGATGACCTCTTCAACACGGCGCCTGGGCGGCTTCTTGGACACAAATTTTCGCAAACGACTTGGCCGCAGTATTGATCCTGCTATCACAGCCGTGAGAGATGAAGGCGAAGCAACAACTGTATTCTTGAAACCCTTTAGTAATGACCATCAATCACCGTCCTCAAACACTGTGGTGATGGGACTGAAGGGAGAGAGTGTCTCGGCCTTGACACCCTTAGACGACGATCAAGATTACGACGCTTCTCTGTATGGTACTTCATACCCATTTTGCCCTCTGCTAGCCTAACATACAGTAGTGAAGAGATATACAGGGATGCCGAACGAGAAAAAATAGAGTTCAAACTGGCCATGGAAGCGTACGAAAACACAACTGACGGGTCAAACTTCAAAACACAAGTGACAGACAAGTCCGTCCATACCTGGGATGATGTCTTAACCGAAGTCCAACGCGCAGAAGAGACCTATTATGATGCTTCCGGAATGTGGGGCAAGATTCGAAAGGGCCTCCGAAGTTTTGGACAGAATAGCAGGGCGTTTGAAGCTTGGGGGAGTCTGCTACCTTCTGGGTCAGAGTACTTCTCGGTGCTCTTTGGAGGGTTCAAGCTTATTTTGGGGGTTTGTACCGCCGCCCTTTATGGGGTCATTGATGTGATTAATCACTAATGGATGGTGCTTGCTTAGGCTGCCGCACGTTTGCACGATCTGAGATCCGATATTTGCGATGCACTGGCCGAGATTCCCGTTCTGCTTAAATGCACACATGTGGCACTGGGCATCTTCAAGGGGTCAAAGGAGCTCCATCAAGCTAGCGCGGCGCTCTACTCTGCAATAATAGCAACTCTTCACCTCATCGTTGTCTGGTATCGAGAAAAGGCAAGGAGTACTCATATCACATAGCCGTTATAACCGGAGCAGAAACTAATTAACGCCTAGCAACTCTATTGAAAAGTATGTTACGACAGGATTCCTACGGCAAGCAACTCGATGATCTCCTCCACGAGGTACGCCAACATGCCGCCCGCTTCGACAGTGCCGCCCGACTCTGTTCTTACGAGAACATTCGAACTATTTCTCAGATGGTACAGGCTCAGAGTATCCAAGATGGAGAAAACCAAAAGATGCTAGTTAGGTACCTTAGCAAATCTAGGGACGAGTTCCGAGATTTTAGAGGGGAATTTCAGTCGAATGCAGAGGATTTACAAGATGAACTAAGGAAGACGAACTCACATGTTGCAGATTTAGGTAATATTCTAGCTCAGTTCTCGAAAATTGATCCAAAGATGAACTCGGGAACACAAGAGAGTGAGTTAGGCACCATAAACTGTTAATGTGCGCTGAGTTTGACCACTATCAAATAGTGAGACGTCCAAATATGTTGATCCGCAGGGCAGAATCTAAAACAATGGCCATACGAGGTACCTTTACCCTAGTTCTCCTACCTATCTCTGAAACTAATTTAGTGTGTCAGATATCCGCGGTGTACGGGAGAGCCTCATGTCTGCGTTCGACTATGATAGCTCGGTGATTCAAACCGACATCGCCACTAACCTACACGGCATATGGCAGGTTCCGCGACCTGACCAGGACCGTCTCGTTGCTGCCATGGAGTCCCGAAAGCTTCAGAGCTGGATGACCAAGCCCACGTCTTCCGCCATGTTCCTCAACTTCAATGCGCCTCGGAACCAAAAGTCAACATCTTTCATTGCAGCAAAACTGGCCGATTCGATCCAGGTCTCTTCACTCAAAGACCAATATCTCAAAAACTCTGTGCTGGTGCTCTGCTTTTTCTGTGGTTCACACTCGCGACCCAACGATGCCGACTTTGGCATTGGCGGCATGATGCGAAGTTTGATCTATCAACTACTCATCTCGTACCCTGGTTTCAGCCTACACGTCATCCGCCGAATTCAAGCAGCGGATCTCGACAGCATCGCAGACCTCTGTAAGATATTTTACCTGCTCATGAGTCAGCTCCCCCACCACATAATGGTTTTCTGCATCCTTGATGGTGTGACCGTATTCGAAGAAAGCAAGTCCCTGCGCGAGGACAGCGAGATTGTGATCAAGGAGCTGATGGAAGTTGTGAGCTGGACGGCGGAGTATGGGTGTTGTTTTAAGTTGCTGTTGACGAGTCCGTGGAACAGTCGGGTCTTGTATAGGTATTTAATTGATCCGGAGAATGATTCGGTTTGGTTGCCGACGAAGGTACCCTCTCAGGGGGGATTTACATGGGGTAAATGGGAGGGGAGTGTTGGGGGAGATCTTACCAAGTTGCACATTTATTAATGATTAAGTTAAACTATTCATGGGATCAATGGAGTTCATACAGGCCTCACTAAATCTTGGTTAACTTCAGGTAAAGATCAGCCAGTGAGTAGAAAATGCGCATCCTATTATTGAAGTGACACCTTGCCCACCAAACCAAGAAAACACTGGCCCAACCCAATTGGTCTGTCATCTTCTAGGAGACGAGTGGTAACAGGATATGCGCCGGAGCTTCCGTCCCAGGATGTGTAGAAAGAAGCAAGTTGTCCCTGGCCCAAATTACCAAAGGAAACAAATTGCCACCAACTTTCTTAATCAATCTCCTTGGCCTGTTACATCCAGTTCAGTCTGGTGCCCTAGTTATTACAGCCACCTCCACCAAGATTCAATCACACAATCGCGCAGCAAGAGCAAGAACCTGATAGTTAACACGTCCGTTGGCCAAGTCCAATTTCAGTATCCATTCTCGAAAGAATGTCTCATCAGACCCTTAAACCTGAGACACCTCTGTGACAGGCTGGGAAACCCCAGCTCCAGTTGGCTCGTTGACTGGTCTTCCGTAGTCGTTTTCTTGAGAATCGCGGCTTGAGTGCAAGGCGGGTTAGTTCAAGTTCAAACTCGGAAAAATGAATCACCAAGTGCGTCTCCAACTTACCCCAAATGTTTCTTGGCCTGATGTTTGAACTCGTTGGCTGTCTCCTTGACTTTGATGTACTTGTGGAAGACGTAGATCCCCTGGTGGCAGTTGGTCAGCAGCCTTCAGTCGCTCAAGGTAAACAACCAATTGAAATAACAGAGCTTACCAGGATCCCACTAAGTAGATAGGCAAACCAAGCAATGAAAGAGAAAGCCAGGACTGTTCTCCAGTGTGAACATCCAGCTCTGTGGACGTTGACACCAGGACGACCAACACGCCAGTAACTGCCCCAGTAGTAGCCCCAGTAATCACGATACCACGCCGAGGAGCATGTCCGAGTCCCCGATTGCTATCAATTGTGTTCACAGTTAGAAACCGCAGAATAATCCGCCAAGTATAGGGAGGGGGCCATACAGTCTGAAGCAGGCAATACGCCACGAGCCACATGATGAAGAGAATAAAGTCACATGGGAAGCTCATGAATAGGTTTCTGAAAGGTGGGCACAGGAGGAACGAGTAGATGATGGACATGCCCGCGACCACCATTGCGTAGACGAGGCGGCTATTCTCATGAACCTGCCTGATGGTGAGAAGGTAGCTGAACCGTGCAAGAATACCGAGGACGATGGCAGCGCAGCAGATTTGGCCCAGTCGTAGAATAACCGACAGGACTTTGTGGGTTGACCCAGATTTTTCATACGACATTTTAGACGTGTGTCGCGTTAGACGCGTAGAAAGATAAAGTCAAGATAGTATCCGGTCTCGAAACGGATCGTCTGGATGAGGATGCCAGGGTTCCCCTGTCTTGTCCAGGAACGCTCGGGAGTTTATATGTCTTGCAGGTGGGTAGACTGCACGTTGAATCCCCTCCTTGATCCGAACTTGGCAACCGGCTCGTAGCCTTAAGCTTCAAGCCCAGTTCAGAGCTGAAAGGCTGGTATGCAACCATCAAGAAACTCACAACCAACAATAAGCGAGGTTTGAGCGGAGTCTCATGGAAAAGGCTAAACGGATGCCAGTCATGGATGGACTTTAGCTGATTTCCATAGGTTGAGCTGTTCACTCCATCACACCACAATTGCTTGCTGAAAGGGTCGCCATTGTGATGCCAAGTCGTCCATATCCTGTGCAGCTTTGCAGAGGAATGAGGTTATACCGTACTTGCTTACTCACTTTCAATTCGGTTCCTAAGAGTACCGTAAGCTTCGTGTAGACTATGCCAGTAGACAAAGAGCTCATGCATCATAAGTCTCCCGAGGTCGCAATGCTCAGGAACGTGACGGATGGACCCTGTCTATCATGTCAGGATCATCAAGGGAGAACTGAATGGGTGGTTAGAGACAACTTGACAGCAAAAAGGGTGCCGTGGCCTCATCTCTGTGTGGACAGTCATAAACGTGTCGTGGGCCTTCCTTGGCCAAGAAAAGCATCGGGCATTTAAACGTTCGGCTCTAAAATAATGGCTGACCTATCAATAGAAGATGGTCTGATGGCTTCAAGCTGGGATTCAGGAATTCGGCCCCTGATCATCCCGCTCCTCCAGTCTCGTTGATACGAGCACCACCACCTCACAGGTCTGGAAGTTGCCGCAAGCATGCAACCAACCCCCAAATTCGTTTGGCTCAGCCGTGTATCAAATCCTATCGAATGAAACCGCTCTGTGGCTTTCTGACATGTGGTGTTCATACGTCACGTTTATGGCGTGGCTGTGGTATAGTTTACGCCATGGCTGTCAAATCATGAATATTCCTTGAGGAGAGAGGGGCATCCCAACATGCCTGCCAATCGGAGAGACATAGAATGCGCGTGCTATCTCCGCTGCTGTCATTTCTTGGCTTCTTAACTCATCGGCGACCTCTTCACCACTCGTATTATTACACCCTTGCATGAAAAGAACAAGACTTGGCCAAGCCCAGCACACCCCGACTGGAGGGAGGGCGTCGGAGACAAGAAGTGGAGACGGAAACTTGGGGTCAAGTGAGCTTTGGAGCTCAAGGCGTACGCGAGGCCACCAAAGGGCGCGTGGAACTCCGTACACGGGTGGCCGCTGGTGATTCCATAGGAAAGGGCGACAATAGCAATAGCATATCCTGTCGAATGCGCTGATATATAAACTGAATTTACCATCTCTGCTTTACTGGATATCAGTAGCCTTATCTCGTCGCTATTCCTAGACGCCAACGCCAAGTGAAATGTCCCCCGACCAACACCAACTGGGCATTAAGCGTGATTGGAAACATTCGGTATGGGGTGTCGAAGCATTGAATACAGCTCTTCGTCTTCTCAGGCCCAAAAAACGAGGGTCTCACCATCATCCTCAACCATCACTTCAATTCCAAAATCTACACGTCTAGATCCAGCCTTGCCGGGGATGTGATACTCAGCACAGACAAGGCGATGGAGCTTAAAGCTCTGGAGATCTTTCTTGTTGGAAAAGCAGAGACACGACAGCATTATCCAGATGCTGACCAAATAACATCGCACCGATTCTTGAAGTTACGAATGCCTATCCCAACATCCACATACCCTACCGATCGCGTCGTTCAACCATCCACGACGTATAACTTCCCATTTCATTTCGCCGTTCCTACACAACTTGCCATGGGCGCCTGTTCCCATAATGTCGACACATCGAATACGAGAAACCACCATTTACGGTTACCACCAACCTTGGGCAGTTGGGAGAGGGACGACATGGCTCCACAACTGGCCACCATCACATATTCCATCGAGGCTTGGGCTTCAGGGAAATCAACGACAGATTTGGACAATCTGAGGTTCGAAGCCTGCCAGGTCGTGAATGTCATTGGGACAACTCTCGAGGATCCGCCACTGAGCCTTAGTGCAGAGAACAGAATGTACAACCTACAACACTCATGCAAGGTTGGCACGAGACTGCTTTCCCCTTCTGATGGCAACATCAAAGCAATCGCTGCGCAGCCTAGGGCTATCCGACTTACAAGTGACGGGTACAGCGCAAACCAATCCGCAGTTCCCGTTAGTTTGACATTTGAGCCCTCATCCACCAATATTCTTCCACCTCAGTGCTGCTCCATCTCTGCTAAGATCGAGGTACAGACAATATACAGCTCTGAGCCAATGAGATGTCCCCCGAACAGCGGTGAGAAGATGAGCTTGTATTATCCATACAGAAGCAAAACCGTGTCTCTTGACCCCTTTACCGTCCAAGTCCAATGGTCTCAACACTTAAGTCCCGACGTTGCGATGGCGACTATGGGACATGGACGCTGCCCACCACCCATATTCCACACCGCAACCATGGAGATACCTCTTCAATTACCAACACAGACCAAAATGTTTCTCCCGAATCTATATAGTTCATCTGACCCTAAACATCGCGGGGTGCCGGTTGAGACTTTCCACGCCAGTTCAAATCATCATGGAGCCTTCTGAGGTCGATACGGGCCATTCTGACGGTTCTATACTACATGTTGGGCCAGATTCAGGGGGGAGGCCGTGTTCTATGGAGGTTCTTCCAGGCTATTACGAAGTATGACATGAGATAAGAAAAGGTTAATTTAAACTTGAATAAAGTGTGGTAAGAATAGGAGGAGCATAGGAATATCTTTCAGTAGCAGCATGATAATTCTTCTATGGAACGCCCTTCCATCTTCCCTATACGCCCAAGAGCCAACTAGAGCGTGTTAATAGCTGACCTAAAAGCACAGTTCACACCGGTCTGCTTTTCAAGATTAAGCACCCACCAAACCAAAGGCAACTCAAGGTCTTAATTGTCATCCCATCAAAGTGGCACCGTTTTCACTCCACATGTCAATTTCGCCTTATGAAAACGTCAATTTGTCAACGCAAGGGCGTCGAGCGGCAGGGGTCAGGAGAGGCACAAGGGCGTAGGGCGTAAGGCGTAAGGTGTAGGGCGGGAGGAGGTCCGACATCGTCAACAGAAGAGCAGCTTGGAAATAACAGCTTGGCGGATCGAAAATTTAATCCAGAAATAATTCAATTAGAAACACTCTACCAGAAATAATACCCAGACCGAGAGACATACGAACGCGTCCAACTTGCGGATAAGTCCAGCCCACTATGCACTTATTCACAGCTTGGGCTTTTTGTGTCAATTGTGTGTTTCTTAGCCACCATAACTAATGCTCTCCTACTCTAAACCAAATGGCCATGATCATTTACAGCCATAACAATGAAAAAAAGAATGAAAAAAAAACATCTGTATAGCCAATAAAAGAGAAGCCTAGAGGACCTTGGTGATCTAAAGCTTGCTCTAGCACTACAAGCGAAAGTCCACAGTCTCGACCTCATCAGGATATTGGATCCCTGCCTCAGCTCTGACCTGGTCCATAATTTCCATGATCAGGATACTCTCCTCCAGCCCAAGCTGCGTACCCTCTTTGCGGCCCTCCACCAGCGCTCTGCCAGCGTCATCGGCCTCCCAAAACAAGCCATGCCCCTGGCCTTCAGGATTCGGACTAGAACCATATCCGTTGTACCACCCACTTCCCTTCCCTGGGCCTGGCTGTGGCCATTGCTTATCATCGATCGTTCCATTCTTCAGGACGAGCCTGGTGCGGGTTGGTCGATATGCTGGAGGGAACACCTGAATTTCGCCATACTGTCCTTGAATGCGAATGTTGGGTACAACTGCGCCTTGTTTCTGGGCAATCGCGTCATTGGACAGACCCAGGGAGGTCGAGGCGACTGCGTGAGCGATTCCGCCTTGCTCCTCGGACCGAGGGAACTCGAGGAGAACTGTGGTCATTGCGTCAACTCCAGTCCGACTGTATTTGGCAACCGCACTCTTAATAGTTGGTGGCTGTCTGGACGAGGCTGGCTGAAGGCTGTACAGAGAATGAAACGCCCAGGTCAGGCTGTAGATGCCTCCATCAAGCAGAATCCCACCAGCGAGGCTAGGATTGACCATGATGTGGGAGTCGTCCTCGAAGCCCCCGGCGTACGGTAGACTATGCTCGGCCAAAACTCTCTCAACAGGACCAATTTTTCCAGACTTGATAACCTCACGGACGTAGAGAGACAGCGGAAAGTATCGTGTCCAAAGCCCTTCCATCAGGAGCAAGTTCTTCTCTCGCGCCTTTTCAGCGAGCTTCCGAGCTTGCTTAGCATTTACGGTAAATGCTTTCTCGCAGAGCACATTCTTGCCAGCCTCAAGGCAAAGCATGGCATTCTGATAGTGATGAGAGTGAGGGGTGGCAATGTAGATGATTTCAACATCAGGATCCTGAACAAGGTCGGTATAGGAACCGTAGGCTTTGGCGTAAGCTGGAGCATCGCAATGTCGCAGGAACTCTTCTGCTCTGGACTTTGAGGTTGAAGATGCGGCCGCGACAAGTTCGTGGCGGATGTCAGAAACGCATCGTGTGTTTGGGTCAACTGAGAGATCTCAACCACTATGCAGTGTCAGGGACAGAGTCGCAGTCAGTGAGAGTGGTGAACTTACAAGGACTTGGCAATACCTCCGGTTGCGAGGATTCCCCAGCGAATGGTCCTTGGCTCAGGCATTTCGACTTTTCTTAGGCAAAGCTTAACACCCTTTGATTTATTGCAGTTCGTAAAAGCCAAGGGTAAACGTATGCTCTCTTATACTCGACGGCGACAAGTCAAACAGGCCGTTCGAATGGCGCAATATGCTTCATGAAACGTAAACTAGCCTAAAGGACCACTGATGGTGTGGCCAGATAATACAGCTATCTCTACCGGCATGGCTTGAAAGGCGCGGTTTCGACATGTCAGTGGGGTCAGCAAGCACAGTGACGTCTGATATTCACCGATATCGCTGGGATTGTACATAATCAATGTGTAAGCCAACACGGCAATTTCCGGTTGGTGCATTTCTTGCTCCAAGAACACGTCAAATGACAGGTTTCCATGGCTTCTCCTTCGCCTTACTCTCAGACAGGCCAAGATTCCAATCCCTCCCTCTATTTGCCCTTCTCCCTCCCCTCTCCACCGGTATTGCGAATGAACATGTCTAGCCCATATCTGGCCAAAGCATACTCTCGTCCGTGTCCATTTGCATCCAAAAGGCCTAGCGAAGCTGTCAGCAATGATTCTGTGTTTAAACTAGCATATGATTGAGTTGACTCACCGAAGAATCAATATCCAACCAGTCTGTTGTATTCCACTGACTGAATAAATGGGCATCGTTCAATATAGACGCGTTCCCAATGTCGACTGCTTGTCCAACGCCCCCTGGCATTGCACCCACACCTAGTGCGTGTTCCGGCAGGTCACATTGGCCCACATGTGACAATTCTGCCGTTTGTTCTAGAGGATACGCTGCTGTTCGAGTATCAGAATCGGCTATTACGGTTCGGAATTCCTCGAGTATGACGGCGTATCGACGGCTTGGTGAGTTGGAAGCGGTGGCATTAGCCAGATGGGTATGGCATCTTTCAGCCAACTCAAGTAGCATGGACCGATCATGTCGGGAGTTTGAATGCTTGATCCGACGTTGCCGAATCTCCCACACGTATGTGACCACTAGTGCGCAAAAGGTTACGTAGTGCGTCCACCAGAATGCATGGAAGATTGGGCCCTCTTGAGCCAGTTCATCGACAGTTTCCAGCACCGCTTTTGCGGCCTTTATACACTCTGTGACTTGGTTCTCGTGCGTGTTGGACGAGCTGCCGAGGAGGAACAGTCGGTTGGCGTGTAAGATGGCGTGCAGGTGTGCCAGCCTCAAGACTGTCGCTTGGCGGCGGTAGCTAGGAATGAGCATGGACGGGGGTATAGACCCAAGATGTATCGGAAGACTCGCATGCCATTCACGAACACGTTTAATGAGCCGGTTGGCAGCCGAAACTCGGTCAGCTTCTGAGATGGCACGGAAAGTATATACCTCTCGAGAGACTGACCCAACGAGTTTGGCGATTCTAATCGTAGTTGATAGTTAGAGAGCCTGCCTGGTCCTTTACAGGAGCACACTATGGAGGAGACTAACCTTGCGTGAAATATCAGAGCATCGATGTGGCAATCTTTGGGGGTATCGGCCGCATTGATAGGGCCATCTACCGTCATTGCCTCATCATCAACTGACTCTGGAAGATCCTGATTAATATCCTCGTCGTGAAAGTGCCGCGGCCGTCCGAATATTACGGCAAGGTAGTTGTCAACGATGTACGCGGTCCAGAAGGTGCGAAGGCCACATTGCGTATGAATGTAGTCGTTACGCGAGCTTCTTCCTCTCTTCCAGTTGTTACGACGATAAAGACCAAGGGCGGTGACGAGATGGAGCGCATTACCAAAAACATACCAGCCCCGGTTGAATCGTGACGTGGTGAGTAGATAGAGGACGTGGATGATCTTGGCCTGTGCTGACTCGAGTCTCGGAAAGCCTGCTTCCTCGTCTGCGAAACGACTTGACAAGATGTAGAGCTCGTCACTCGCCCTGAGCGCCTGGCTCTCATCTTCTGCCGATAAGAAACCCCTAGACTTCTCTTGGTGGAGTCTCGCAATAGCCAGTGCAGCCAGTATAATAGCTGCCTCTGCTCGACCAATGTCGGTCCACAAGGCACGGCCCTCGTCATGGTTCCTCTTCAAGATGGCCAGCCAGCTCTCTGCTGTGGGCCTATGCAACATGCGGTAAGTTGCAATGCAGACTTCAAAGTATAAAGCAAGCAGTTTGCTGCACTCTGCAAGATCTGGAAGGGTGGATATGCCGTTACCAGGGAATTCAGGCAACGGCTTGTCACCTGCCGTCATCAATGATTGATTGTCGGACACGATTTGAGCCTTTCCCGTTGGGCCATTCTTATTCTGAGCGGAAAGACGCTTTAGAGCTCGCTGTATGAAGGTGAGACCCGATTTCGAGTCAAACACTTGTCCCTGAACCTCGGCTATAGACAGCTCTGGGGAGGATCTGGACGGCGCTGTGCTCTCGTTTGGCCGACGTAGAAGACCAAGATCGTCACCAACGGCAGTGGTGGGCCCACGGCCAGTCGGCAACGCGTGGAGCCTGGATAAATCGTCGACAAACGCGCTTGCAGACGAGGTCTTTGTCTTTGGGTGTGTCTCGGCTGGAGGTGGTGTCGGCGGTCGACCGCGGGTGTATTTTGCGTCGTAGGAGCATTGTCTTCCTTTAGCCACGCACTTTTCGCATGGTAAATCTCCGGTGCATCTGGCCTTTCTCGACTTGCAAAAATCACATGCTCGGCTCACTTTGCGGATCTTGCGAGGTCCGGGGTCCTGATCCTGATCCTGATAGCCTACTCCGTCTGTTGACTTGTTGCGCTTGGATCTGGTGGAGGCGGGCTCGGATGGAGTTGCGACAAGAACAGAAGGAGTCTCAGCATCTGCATCTGTTTCAGCGCCTCCCCTCGCCTCACTAGAGGGAGATAGCATCATATGAGGTGTTTCCTGCATTGCAAGCGACGATTGTGGAGGTTTGATGAAGAGGCGGAAAAGGTGACGGAAAAGCTACCAAGTTGACATTACGGGAGGCGGATAAATGATGATAGTCTCACGTGCTCTCTTATCCGCGAACAACCGAGGGCCATCTTGCTACCCTAGACACTCCCGGCGTGCTCCTTGCAACGCAGTATTTGGGAGGTAAGTCTATCTAAAACTCGTTTTTTTCTTTTTCCCCTAGCTCTGTTTTATCTTAAAGAGTGAAAGCGTCACTTGACGCATGTTTACCGAGAATTTCAGTTACTGGAACGACCATTTTTACAAGGTTGAAATTAAGCACAACGGGATGTTCCGCAATTAATCAGCAAAGACATTTCCAGATCCGGCAATCAGATCCACCATTAAGAGAGGCATTCAGGCGCAAAAACCATGAAATGAGAAGCCTGAACCAAGTAGAAGATAAAGGACGCCTTCTTAAGTTAACAATGCTTGGAAGTGCGCGTGTTTTCTATTCGAATTAAGCAGCAAGACCTCAGCGCTTTACTTTGTCGCGTCGCGTGTTGGGGACCAAGATGCCGAGGTTTGCGGAGATGGAGATGGCTCAAAAAGCGGGGAAGTGTCGATAGAAAGTACTTGGCATAAAGTGGGAAGCACGGGCTTCCAGCGAGTATTTACTAGCAGATCTACGGAGTAGGTAAAGATAGGATCAACTTGCTTTATGTTAGACGCGCTTGTTATGCATAATAACGTCTGGTGCATAATAAAATGTGCATCCGGAAAAGGTCACGGCCTGGAACCTTTACAAAGACTGGCCTTCCAATCTAGAGGTGGACTTGAGACCATCTCCTGTGAGACAATGAGAGGAAGACCACTCGTTACCGAGATCCAACGTTACACCCGTGACTGAACATTGATGCAAGGATAATTAATCATGATGTTGCTATTGACTTGTGTAATGTTGGCTTGACTTCTATTACCAGAGCTCAACCTAAAAATAAGCACCACCACCACTGACTTAACTGAAGGCTGTGCCATTAAAAAGTCGACTGCGCTTCGTAACACCGAGCCTGATCTGCCAAGAATTGAATTAAAGCCTCAATATGTAGATGCTGAGGTGAGCTGTCACCCATAAATAGGATAAATAGGCTCTGTGTGTGATTAACCCACCCCACTCGAGGCTCCTTCACACTGCCACAACAGCGAACATGGATCTCACATAATGCTACGTGATTCGCCAACCCAGGTCCAAGCCCAGCTCTCAGCCGAAAGTCATCAAGGCTGAGGGCTTGGCCAAGGATCGCAAACTCGTAAACTGGGGTGCTTTGGCGGAGCCTCAGTGAGACGGCATCGGAACATTTGAACTAATCTAGATAGCCTGGGGAAATGAGATGGAGATACAAAGTATTAAAACACTCGCTCGATATTGTTGTGTCTTTTCTGCATCATCTCACACAATCACCATCACCAACAACCAACATCACCAACAGTCAAGTTCACAGTTACCAACACACCATCACTGCCATTTAACTCTTCCATTATAAATTCCTGTTTCTTGACCGGATTTCCAAAAAACAACCTCAACATGCCTCTCATCAGCAACATCTTCGCGTCCCTGGCCTGCCTCATGGCAGTGACAAACGCCATGCCTGCAAACATTGCTGCTCGGCAACCTTCGAATGAGTGCGCTACTGGCACCTCTTTCTTCCACTGTGGCGAACACAAGGGCTGCTTCTCTAAGGATCCCTGCGTTGAGCCAACCCCCTCGACACCCTCAAACCCCAACAAGCCGGACGCTGAATGCCCCTCTGGGTCGGAGCAGACTGTCCTAACACCCTCGGCCATTTACAACATCTTCCCCAAGAGCCCCAATGTCGCCCAGGACGCTGTTTCGGGAGTTCGTCTGGAATCATATGATGGCGCCTCCCAAGTTGAGCAAGTCGTTGTGTTCAGTGGAATTCCCGCCGAGGCCAAGACTTGCAGCTTCGGCTGGAAGCAGGGAGAGAAGCTCGACAGAATCTTCATCGTCAGGGGTAGCGATGGCGTGTCTAATGTGAGGCAGCTGTCGGGTTTCCCAGAGGGCAAGGATGTTACTTATAACTCCATCAAGCCTTTCGATGACGCCGAGAAGAACGTCGGAGGCATTGACTTTGCCAACTGGGACGACCTCGACCCCGCCACGCACGGTGCTGGCAGCGTTGACTGCGCTGAGACCCTCTACTTCAAGGTTTCCCTTAGGAACGGGGACAGCGGCACCAAGGTTTACCTCGGTCAAGATGAGAACAACGGTTTTGATATTTCCTACTCTTGCTAGAGGAGAGATGATGCAGGCATGTTGTGCATTTGATATGAGCTTATGACTTGGGACTGGCGGCAATGGGTTTCTCTTCTTTTAATACACTTCTAGAACATGGGTTTTACTTTTAGATTAGGGATTCAATACAGGCATGGCAGTTTGGAATTGGCATTTAGACATGATAGAAGTGAATGTGGTTCGACTCGACCGCCCCTGAAGAAACCTTCCGAACGAAGAGCGTCATTCGGAAGTTTGCGTCTCGTCATATTTCACAAGCTTCCGAACCCTCCGAAATCACCGGTTAATCGGAATTAATTATTTGTATAAGTTTCAGCACAGTGACACTCATTTTACGAGACGCTTGTCCCCTCAATACTAGACCGTCCGTACACTCATAGCCCCGCCATGACAACTACACCTGAATCCACAGACTCCATGGGTTCGGAGCCCAACACAATAAGCAAATTCTCGCTTCCCCTTCCTGCAACTATGAAGGCATGGCGATTTCACACAGCTGTCGGGGGAGCCGAGAAGCACATGAAACTCGAAGACCTGACTCTTCCCAACACGTTTCACTCACTCCCGCCGCAATCATCTCTTATCAAAGTCGACATTGTCAGCCTTAACCCTGTCGATATCAAATTCGCCGAAACCCCCTTCGTTGGCCCATATCTTCATCCGATGCCTGCCATTCCAGGTCTTGACGGAGTCGGCCGTGTTGTCACAACGACAGACAGTACTCTGCACGTGGGCCAGCTTGTCATGTTTCGTCTGTTGGAAATGCAGTCCGAAGGCGCTTTGGCTGAGTATGTGCTTGTGCCGAGTGAAGGCTGTGTGCCAGTTCCGAGGGGTGTATCGCCAATTCAAGCTGCGACCGTAGGTACTTGTGGCGTCACAGCGTGCCAGGCCATCGCTCCTTTTGTCTTGAGGTACAATTCGCTCAAGCCTAAGGCGAAAGAACCTTTCAAGGCCTTCGTCAACGGTGGCTCAGGAGGCACAGGCACATTTCAGATCCAAATCGCCAAGGCATTTGGCTGTTACGTTGTCACATCCTGTTCAACTCCCAACGTGGACCTTTGTAAATCCCTCGGTGCAGATGAGGTCATTGACTATCGCCTGGGCCCAGTTGAGGATGCACTTCAAGGAATGATTCAAACTGGGACGACCTCACCGTTCGACCTCGTTGTTGACAATATTGATCTACCGTGGCGTCTGTACAAAGCAGCAAACCACTATCTGAAGCCAGGGGGGACCTACGTCCAAATAGGTGGTGATGTTAGTTGGCAAGGCATAAAGGAGCTACTTTTCATCAAGCTACTACCAACATTCTTGGGCGGTGGATCGAGGCAGTGGGAGTTCTTGTCTATGAAAACTAACCGTGAGGATGCTGAGCGTGTTCTTGGCTGGATGCAAGAAGGAAAAATTCGAATACCTGTGGAGGAAGAGTTTGGCTTCCATGAGGTACCTGACGCATATAAAAGGCTCAAAGTGGGAAGGACTAGAGGAAAGATCATCGTCCTTGTTTCGAACAGCGAATGACGTTCAGTAGGCGCAATAGCTGTTTTATCATTCGTTTGCAGGCAATAATTCGTAACCTTCTTGTCACTATCAGTGAAAATTGCAGTATCGGTGTGTGACATCCTTATATATAACGCTCTTCTAGTGTTTATCTCGCTATGCTTTCATGGTGTCTATCGCTCTATTTCTCAATCGGACCAAGGCTTCCACCAGAGTTTTAGTTTGCGCCGGCCTCCACGGCCTTGAGGGCCCGAGTCCTTTGGGCATCGACGTACTCGGGAGAAAAGGGATAGTCGTTGTAACCAATCTCCGAGCCCTTGAGGTAGAAAGACTGTCGATGATACTTGTTCAAGGGAATGCCGTTCTTGATTCGCCAGACCAGGTCAGGAGTTGACAGAAAGAGTCGGCCAAAGGCGACAATGACGTCCCACTTCTTGTAGTGTCCATCGACAGCGTCGATGGCCGAATTCGGGGAGTAGTTGCCTGCCACAATGACAGGAGAGAGGTTGTCCCAGATGTTGAGGATAAAGTCGAGGGTCTGACCCTCCCCAGAATCAGGGTCGTCACCAACTAGTATCTTTGCAGGGTCTCCACGGGCCTCAACCAAGGAAAGATAAGCCAGAGGTCCAATCTTCTTCAGCTCGGTGACGATATAGCTATACTGAGCCTTGATATCGGAAGACTGGGCTCCCTGGAACGTAGCATAGGGCGAGAGTCGAACAGCCACGCGTTCAGGGCCGATCTCTGCCACGACAGCCTTGACGACCTCAAGAAGGAGTCGAGCGCGGTTCTCGATAGAACCTCCCCACTTGTCGGTACGCTGGTTTACCGAGTCAGAGATGAACTGGTCCAGCAGATAGCCGTGGGCACCGTGAATCTCAACACCATCGCCTCCAGCACTGATAACCCGCTTTGAAGTTGCGACAAAGTCCTGAATAAGACCCTGGATCTCCTCCTCTGTAAGGGCCTCAGGAACTTCAGCATCAGGGGTCATTGGCACTGCGCTTGAAGATCGGTACTTGAAGCCTCGCTCCTTTTGATAGTCTGGCTCAGCAGCTCGGCCCTGAGCCCAGAGCTGCTGGAACCAAACACCCTTGTTCGCATGAACGCCGGCAATAATATTCTTCCAAGCAGCGACATGCTCATCGGTGACAAAAGATGGACCTTGTCGTTCGCCAGTTTCCTGCATAGAGATACCCGTTGCCTCTGAGATGATCAAGGTGCCTGGGGCCGAAGCTCGCTCAGAGTAATATCGCTCCATAAATGGCTTGGCGACGTGGTTTTTATCGTTACGGTATCGAGTGAGAGGGGCCAGCGCAATGCGATGTTCAAGCTGGGCGTGGCCAAGTCGAAGAGGCTGGAAGAGTCTGCTTTCAGCAGATGGTGCTGGTGTTGAGCCCATGATGGAGGGAAGTGGAGGGATGTGAGGTAGAAGATAAGAAGGATGAAGTTGTTGTTGTTCGTAGGTGTTTGAGTAGTTTAAACTCCTATACTAACTCAATGAGATTGTATGTGATTGTGTTGTAACTATGTCATTGAGGAAGTTGGGTTGCTGCCCATTTATACTAGCACTAGCTCAGTCTGATACCGCCTATTATCCTTCGACTAGGATGCGCATGGGCCACTACAGAAAACATTCGAGAAACGCTTAGAAATGAACAATATGGCGACATTAATTACCAAGCTTGAAGATTCAGCATCTCAAGCCTTGATCTTCTGTGGGACTTGAGACGTGAACTCCGAGACTCCGACTTGGCGATCCCTGACAGGCTCCACAGACACGAAAGAATCAGCCAACTGGAAAGGCTCCTCGGTGTCACCGCTTGAACCACCAATAGGAATAACTCCTCATATTACGGCCACTGCTGATGCTGATTCAGTTCTTCACTGACGTCATCAGGTCGATAAGCTTTACTGGTATGAAGCACGGCAGTTAAAAATGTTTTCTACTTGGGCAATCCTGGCAATTTCAGTGCCGTATAACCTCAACTTGAGTTCCAAGTTCAGCCCGTTTGCACGTCAAGTAAAGATGCTTCTCCCACATTGGGAGAAACGCCTGGCCAAAGCACATCCATGCCAGCCCAAAAGTCTACCCCAAGGGCCATGTCGAAAAGATCCACGTCTGTCGGGGTGTTGGGATTGATGCCGCTGCCTCCATTCATAATATGAGACGAGGGGACAACACCATTGGCTAACGGATTGCCCATGCTGACTTCAGAGCTCTGGGAAACAGCAAGACCATCCATGACAGAGTCGAGATTGGAGGACAACGTCCGCGCAATGATGGCTGCTTTTGCCGCTGCCTCAAAGCCAGCTCCGAATATATCCAGAGAAGACACTGCAAGTTTGATTGCGCTCCGAGCAGCTGGAGTCAGTGCATGTTGCGGATAAGCAACAACGAACCCGACGAGTGTCATGGCTCCATTCCACTGCCACTGGAAGACCTGGTGGCAACCATGAAGGAGTGGTGTACCGGACAGAATTTGATGGGCCATGTTACACAGCTCTATGGCATGAGATGCGCTTCTCCCAGCCATCTCATAGCCCCGACAGCCAGGTACTTTGTGAGTGGTGAATGAGATGAAAGGGCGGTTGAGGTTGGCGTATATGTGGCAGTACTCTAGTTCCAGAAGTAACCGCTGCCGTTGGAGCCAATTTGGTGCATACTGCTCAATGTCTAAGAGAGACCCGTCCATTGAGAAGGGATTGCCTTGCTCCTTACGACGGGTCTTTAGTGCGTTGGGAACCTCCTTGACCCAGTCTTCAAGATTCTTTGTCAGTGGGTGAATAGTATTTGCCAAATCTTCCAAGCGGTCTGGATATTCGTAAACCGTCTTTCCATTCGGTAGGCCCAGATCATGGCCATATGTAGCGTTGTGAATAGTTCGAGCGACTCTATACAGCTTGATGCGCTGCAAGTTGAAGCTTAACCAAGTCGTGTCGTTGGCAACAGGAGCAAAGGTCGAGCCTGACATTATAGCAGCGTCAAGGCTATCACTTGGTAGTTCAGGCATAACGTGACAATCCTGAAGGAGGAACGGGCGACCCAATTTCACGCCCACAAGGGTATCCAGTTCAAACACTGACCACCATAGCCGTCTTCTCATCTGACGTTCGGGTTCCGGCATATCCGGCGGAGGGTCAATATGAAGTCCAAGCGTGTACGCTGTCCGCACAGCCAGGCCACTGATGCTGTCCGCCATGTTGTGAAATGACCTGTTACACACATATGCGGCGCAGAGCAATTGGCATTGTAAGGTCGACGTTGACGGGCTTTGTACCTCGCAAGCGAGCAGAGCTTGGGCACGGCGGTAGTACCATCGGCCAGCCATTGTGGCATCATTATCTTGGGCAAGGTTCCCTTGCTCGCCACGGGGCAGTTTCGAAGTGCCGTATTGCATACACATGGCGATGACGATATCAACAAGCGCTGAAGGCCTCCTCGGGTTCCCGGGTGGTACGTTGACGTAGAGTGACTGGTAGTGATTGTTGAAGGATGCCTCGTCTAATACAGAGTATAGGGAGGTATGATAGCTTTGCCAGAAGAGACTGATGAAATAGCCTTCTTGAATAGAGGTGAGATATACAGCCGAGTTGTTGATCTCTGCAAGAGGCGCCAAGAGGCGCGAGGAATCGTCTGGCGGGTTGGGTTGACCAAGTAACTCGAGATTACTCGCAAGGTGAACTAGCATGTTATCGGCTTGGGAGTTTAGGAATGTGCCAAGGCGATGGGTAAAGTAATAGAGAGAGGAAGGTCCAAACCATGCCCCGTGAGGTGAACATGCTGGTCGAATATGGATGCCATCCCAGTACTTGGTCTTTGCTGATGGCTCGATCTCGGTGCTCTGCGATGTTGGTGTCGTAAATGGCGGTGGCGCTTCTTCTCGCTGACTTTCCGAGCTTGAGACTCTTGCACTGCGTTCTTGCCGTAGTTGATTTTCCAACTCTTTCACTTTCGCCTTCAACTTTTCAATCTCACTGATTGCCTGAGGAAGTGATGATGGCTTGTTGGTGCCTGTGCTGCTACACGCTTTACCACGCGTTCGACAGTTGAGACAGGGTACGCTATCGTCGCATTTAATGCGTTGAATCCGACATGAGTCGCAAGCTCTGCTGACTTGTTTGCGTTTCCGCCTTAATCCGAGCCCTTCAGGGGTCTGCGGTGTTGAATGGGCAGAGAGGCTATGATTGGTGCCAGTTCCTGGTGTTGTTGTCATTGTCGTTCCATATGAGCCGAGCCGTAAGCAGTTATTATAAATTGAGGCAATCCAATGATGATCAATCGGTATTAAGGAAATGAACTGAGACGCTGCTGCAGATTGGGGAGGTATTCTGTAGGACGAAAAATAGGTGGTGAGCTGACGGAAAGCTTGATCGAAATTGGTAATCGAATTAGCTTCACGGATTACTTGGCACGTGACCCTAGAGGCGAGTCATCTTTGGGGCCAATGGCAGTACGCACACTATTAAAGTTTGTCTGGGGTGCATTATGCATAGAAGATAGAAGCTCGAGTAATGAATGAATGAATGAATGTTTATGAGTAAATAGTAAAGGAAATAGTGTGGGATAAGTGAGTTGGGAACTACGAGTGAGGTAGGTAGGTACCTATAACTTGAGATAAGAATATCTTAGTTATGAAAGTTATTCAAGGGTCATAAGCAATGACTATGAAGACATAATCTAGAAGACAGCATCGTATGCCTGGGTTAAGAATTGCAACGGCACATTCTAAAGTTTAATATTAACCTAAGTGATTTAGAGTAGGTTAAGAATAAAAAGATATGTGCATTCAGCCAAGATAAAGACAGCCCATTCAATCTCGTGAACCCTTCTAGGGTAGAAGGTAGTCTGCTTGTTCTCTCCCCGCCCCCGAATTTTCACGAACCACAACCAACCTCCTCCCCATCACGTGCATAAAGTGTCTCAGGTTGATCAACAGACCCAGTTTAACAGCAGCTAGCCGGAAGATTAGCTCCTCGGGTTACCATAGTTAGAAGTTGTAACCACTGATGAACACAAACTACGTGGGGGCCGAGTTCGGGTTCCGGGCCGCAAATCCTCTTTCTGCTAAATTAGCCGTCGGTCGGTCGTCTTTACCCCGCGAGGCAGTGTGAGATCTCAATCTTTTTTGGTTCGACACTAACATTCGCAAGAGAAAAGAAACAAGAGTTCTCAGATCATGTCGCCAGGGAACAAGAAGACGAAGACGGATCCGAATGCATTTCCTACGAGACAGCTTCTAGTTCTTGGTAGGCTTCATATTTGCTATTAACGTCGCTGTCCCGCTAACTCCATGCCTCTCAGCAATATGCCGTTTCTCAGAACCCATCGCCTTCAACTCGATCCTGGCGTACACATTCGTCATGGTGAAAGATCTAGGCATATCTGACAAGGATGCCTCATTCTACGCTGGACTTTTAGTATCCGCTTATGCCGTCGCCGAAGCGTTGACGTCGATGGGCTGGGGACTCTTGTCGGACCACATTGGCCGCAAACCCGTCGTTCTGCTTGGCCTTGTAGGCGTCGGCATTTCGAGTCTCATTTTTGGCCTAGCTAAGCAATACTGGGTTGCGCTATTGGCACGATTCATTGGCGGGGCCCTCAATGGCAACGTCTCGGTTATGCAGACCATGGTAGCCGAGATGGTTAAGTTGCCAGAGCATGAACGTGGGTGCCCTCACCGACATAAGAGACTTGGTTGATGCTAACTATTCTTCAGCCAAAGCATATGCTGTTCAGCCGTTTGTATGGACTTTGGGCGGAATTATTGGCTCTGCCATGGGAGGATTCCTGGCTCAGCCTGCGATATTTTATCCGTCACTATTCCCTGAAGATGGGTTGTTCGGGCGTTACCCATATCTTTTACCCAACCTTGTTTCTGTTGCCGTCGTTGCTATTGCCGTGATCCAAGGCCTCTTTTTCTTGGAAGAGACCAATATCAAGCCTAGCAAGGACATCAACAGCAGTAACCAGTACGACCAAAACGAGCAATCTATCGCCGTGGCTGACGACGATGTCGAGCCAACTGAGGAAACCACCCTTCTCCGCCGACCCTTGAGGCGTACCAGCGTTCCTCGCAGAGCCGTCTCCAAATCAGTCAGTCGCTCTCGGCCGCAATTTGCAGAGTCAAGTCTTCCACTCCCCATCGAGCATGACTTTATCGACTTGCGGCGCTCCTCTTTTGGCACCGTCCACTCAATCAGACTACCCGATGAACTGCGTCCTCCCTCGACCGAGCCGCCAGCCTATGAGGGAAAGACGTTCAACTTTACCGTCATGATGCTCATCCTCGCCTTGTTGATTGCCTCATACCATCAAATGGCCGCTGGCAGCCTTCTCGCCACATATCTCCTCGATAACCCCGAGGTATCCTCGGGCAGGCTCGACTGGCGTGGTGGACTTGGATACACGGTGCACGATGTCGGCAAGTATCTCGCCGTCAATGGTGCTTTAGGCTTGCTCATTCAGGCTGTCATCTTCCCCATGTTTGTCGAACGAGTTGGCGTCTGGCACTCTTTCCTCTGGATGATTGTGCTCTATCCACTGACATACACCCTGATGCCCTTTCTGTCGGCTCTCCATGAACCGTTTGTCTCAGGCGGTATCTATCTGTCGCTGTTCATGCAGAGTTTCTGCGGTATGATAGCGATGCCTGTTTGTCTCATTCTGCTCAAGGACGCTACCCCCTCACCTCAGGTGTTGGGCAGAGTTAATGGCCTCGCCATGTCTGGTGCATGCCTGGCGCGAACGATAGCTCCGCCTCTTGCTGGAGTTATATACAGTGTCGCAGGCTCAGTCATTGCCTGGGCCAGTTGCGTGGGCGTGGCCTTGTTGGGTGTTCTGCAGCTCCTATGGGTTCCTAGAAGCCGTATCCGTAGGGACGAACTCATTGTGGACAATGGTCTCACCAAGCATCTTACCAACGATTCTCGTTCCGGTGCGACTGGGGGTAGTGAGAGAACTGATAGGCTTTAAAGGTCATGGAAATGGTGCATTCATATTGGTAATAGCACCTTGGCTCTCGAGAAGCATAGACATGCTCACAAGTCGACGAAGCTGGTAAGGGAGTGCTAAAGTAAACGGATCAAGATTGTAAATGGGAGAGAAAGGGAGCACACTGGGTGAAGGTCAGAAGTGAAACAAGGGAATTTAATCATATAGAAGCGATCATTTGACATCCAGGAGTTTTCTTATCGCATTGCATTCTCTATGGTTGCTATTAGGATAGCTAGATAAGAGCAAAAACAGTTAATCTTCTAACCTTGGTTCTATAAGTATTACATGCTACTCCGGGAGATAAGACGAGGATGAAGAGGAAGATAAAGGAGTAGGGGATGATGGGTCGGAATTCTCCGAGTCTAATAATACCGCCAATAATGCCCGATACGGCGAGGGCTCAAGCGACGAAGAAGATAGATCTAACAGCCAGTGGCACAGGGTCTCTAGGTAAAGAAGCGGTGGCCACGGGAAGTTTAAGCTCAGGAGCTATACAGTCCCTTCCAGAGAGACAGATAACAGCTATGATCCGCCCGTGGATGTAGTGTTACGATTCTATTATGAAATGGTTACTGAACGCTTTGAAGACAGGACAGCAAGCTCAACCCTGCTCGTCTACTTTAGTGCTATCCGGGGAATATGAGGGCAGGGAGGGAACGAGTACCTGCGACCCGCCAAGTCCATCATCCTGCTTAACGCCGCGTGGCGACCACGGCCAGACGGCGAGCCGCTTAACGCCGAGGAGGAGGCTATGTAGCTCTACCTCACGCAGGAGCACTACTGCCGCGGCGCAATGAGCAGGTTTCTCGACTCGCGGGAGGACCGGAGATGGTGCATGGCCGAGGATGAGCTATATGGAGTCTGCCCCAGACATCACTCCGAGAGGCGGCCATCGTATATCGAGTTTAGCTTATTGGAAACCATCCCTCCTCCCTCCTCTCCCACTCTAGATCTTCCCCCGCCGTCATCTCCCCGTGCAGTAACTAAGCCTGCCAGGTCGATAAGGCAGAGTAGCTAACGGGCAGCAGGAGCACATGGCGAGAGACCGTCCCGGAGGAGGGTGGCCAGAAGATGATAGGCCCTTTGTATTAATTTAATAATCATATGAGATAATATATTTCGCCCCTAGTGATTAACCTCTTATCTCAACTTTCGCTTCGCCAAGTTTCCCTTAGGATTTGTAATAGGGTACCTAATTCACATCACCAAAGTCCCATTTGCCCTGGTGAACATGACGACGCGTTTAAAGCCAAGACATGAACAGCCCATGCATCTTACACGGGGTCGATCAAAAGAGGCAGGTAGTGACATTAGACTTATTTTTCCCCTGTTGTATCGTGGAGTAGAGGGCAAGCGAGGGTGACGTAGATAAGAGGTTAATTAACCCAAATTTCAGAGCGTGTACGAAGATACCCCGTGCCAAGATATAAGCTTGCATAGGCACTTGCCTAGTACGGTCTCTGGTGTGTTTCTACAAAGCAGTACCGGTAACGGCTCTGAACCTGATTAGCTAGTTCATAATATGTGGAATGCTTCATATTAAGCGACGCCATAAGAGTCCATAACTCCGAGAGATAAACTATAGAAATCTCACGTCAGCTGACAGATTTACATCCGATCCTAGCACAGTCGACTTGAGTATCTCCAGGAGGCATCATCTGTACGACGAGAGCACAGAATGGGTAAAATATGAAAGTATAAAAGCGTGAACTTACCAGCTCTTGAGTAGAGACTTGGCTTCTTTATCTCATCAGTACCAGCAACCGACATCACTCTACGAGATTCAAGCAACTATGAGAATCACCAACTGTCTTCCAGTCTTGGCCCTAGCCACCAAGGTCAGTCTTTTCTATTATATTTAGATGTTTGATACTTACTCTTAATGCTCAGGTGGCCTGTGCTCCCTCTAAGCAGCAGGTGACTGAGACTCCTTCAGAAGGTTCTCGCATTATTTCCGACGACGAAGACCTTCCATTCCAGCTCGATGAGCCACTCTGGGAGGTCCAGGTCTCTGCTGATGAAAAGCCAAAGTACTTCTCTGGCTCTGTCGAGGTAATCCTATTCTGATTTTCTCTCCATGGAGTTGTGCTAAATACTTTTTATAGAAAGTCTACGAGGAAGTTTTGGAGCTGAACCCTGATTATGGCAAAGATGGCCCTGTCGTCAACGTGACTCTTGGAGCGGATGACCAAGAGCTCGACAAGCGAGCTGTCCAAGGAGATCCTGTCTGCTGGAACAATAGACGTGCCAACCTTTTGCGTATGCAGGAAGAGGTCTTCCGCTTGGATAGGATGAACGCCTGGCTCGATATCGCCCCACGCCGTTGCTCTCGTATTGGTTGCTCATGGAACGCCGGTATCGCGATTTGCAATGATGTAAGATATTGATCGGATAACTGAAGTGGGGAACTAATTGTGAAAATAGCGACACGACACCATCTGGTCACTACACACTAGCCTCATTACAAGCTATGTCACACGAATCAGCCGAAGCTGTACATACCAAGGTGTTGCCATGGGCGGTCAGCAGTTCGACACTGGAGGGTAAGCTTTTATAAAGATGCCATGTGATTTGTTACGCGCTAATGGCAACCTTCTAGCTTTAACGTTATTGCTGCTGATATGAACTGCGGAGCCACCGCGAGTTGGGCGGTTGGAACCAACACTCCCTAGATGGAAGTATGATACATAGGAGGTTTGTGTCTCCCATTTACTGATTCTCCTTGTTAAGCTTATGCTTATTTTTTTTATAGTACTTCTTTGGTGGCTAAGATATCTTGGCCTATCTTGGTTTCTAGTATTCCTTCCTTTCACCTATTAACTTTAGTGGGATGAAATCAATTGCCAGTTTATAACAAAACGGCCAAGTGGACAGGACAGGTATTTTAAGACTGTTCGCTATACTTCCTTTCAATTTGAGCCTAGGTCTCAAAAAGTCTGTGGAGTGAGCCTGGATGCTTTGCTCTCTTCTCTAGACTTGTACTACTAGATACTACCGTGTTACTCTTGAGTCAAACATGGTAATAACTAGATCTAGGCTAAATATATATTTGTTTTATATCAAGATTCTAGCATCGGATCTCTTGTCGGCTGAGTGAGCGTGTATAACATATCTAAGAGGTGCTTTACTAGCGGGACCTGAACTCCATCAAGACGCAATATGACTGCCAAAATCGGGTTTCGGGCAACTACTCGCTTTGCTTGAGAGCCATCATTCAAGACGCATCCTTTACATGCAACACCAGCATTATGGATGGTGGCAAGAAATTCGGGGACGTCGCTGCTGAGGTGAGATTCCCAGAGGAGCTGCAAAGAACAGCTTGAGAGCAGATGGCCATTTGAGGATGGTTGTGTGCCTTGGTGTATTTCTGAGGCCTCATATAGGCTGACGGATCCGTGCTAGGTATCGAGTAGTTCATCTTTCAGTCCTTAACGAAATAATGTGGCCTCATGGTGTGCTTGCTCAACAACTGATGACAAGCCAATATTCCAGGCAGAATAAATGTCCACACCATGTGACCCAGCTGCGTGGCTGCGCCTCAAGCCACTTGTTGCGAATGGCAAGACATTTTTGTGACGCCACTCTGGGTGGTCAGTGGCAAGGCTTACTCGGCACAAAGTACCTACCTGTGTATGCCTCGCCATGACTGTATTTATCGAATTATGCCATTAGGCATCTGTAACGTGTTTTGGTTTTGTGTGTGAGGGTTGAAATCAGGCTGTCGTGTCGGCTAGAGCGTTATTGGATCGACGCATTTGCAACAAAGACGGAGGCCGCATAAAGAGGCGCTTATTTAATGTGAAAATGCCAACCTCAGGCAGAAAATTCTCACCAGGTTTTCGTTTAAACCTTGGATACCCCTCGGCAATCGCGCGTCTGTGTTTACAGACCCGGAATTCGTGACTGTTACCTATTTATCTGTGATCTTTCGTCCCCTTTCACGGGCGCCCCTGGCGTCGGGTCGCCTATCATCTATCATGCCAAGTTCACTTTCTACATTACTTGAGACGCTCGTGACTACTGCCACGTCTCTTTTCGACGAGGTATCGAGCGTCCTGCATGGGCAACAGTCATCTTCATCCTCAGACTTTGAGATATCAACACTCGATTATCCCAAGGACCCCAAAGTCGATATTGTTTTTGTTCATGGTTTGGGAAGTGATAGCTCAAATGCTTGGTCCTGTATCGATGAATCAACTGGGCGACATGTCTCCTGGCCAGTAACCGAACTTCCACACAGGCTACACCACAAAGCAAGAATTCTCGCCTATGACTACGAGACAGATGTCGGAACTGCCGAGTATCTCGTTTCACGAACTCTACTGCACCAGACCAAGCGACTCATCGAAGCTCTTGCCCGTTGTCGAGAAGGGAGTCGCCAACGCCCTATCATCTTTGTCTGCCATAGCTTAGGCGGCATCATCGTCAAGAATGCTCTCGTCCACGCCAGCAGCAGTCAAACGAAGGACTTTCGACATGTTTTTGATGCTGTCTATGGAATCGTATTTCTTGGAACACCACACACCAGTTCACCAAAGGCCCTTGCCGAGAGCTTGATTACCATTCTTGGCCCTGACGCTGGAGAGTCGCAACAACGGGAGTTGCGCAACAGAACAACAACTTTGGCATGTAGTTTGGAACGTTTCAAGCCCTTGGCAACAAATCTGTCTATATTCGCCATTAGTGATGCATCGTCTATCTCTCGCCAGGATTCAGGTCTTGACAAGGAGCGGAAGAATTGCCGCCATACCTATCTTCGTCTTGAGCGCGACCACGCCGAACTCGCCAAGTTTTCTTCTCAAAAGGACCAAGATCTCAGCCTGGTTATCGATTGTATCAACACACTCTGCATCGAAGCGGTAGTCAACGCCGCGAGAAGTGCTCTCCAAGAGGAGGAAGTTAGTACGCATCGGCAAGTAGCTGTCGAGCACCAAGTGCACGATCTCGGTATTGGCAAGGCCCTTGAAACGCACCTCGAGAATATTTCACCAACCCTTCGCGGTCCAGATACAGAAAAGCTCCAATCTCTCGAAGGCTGTTTTTCTAGGTGGTTCAAGGCTAGTTCGTCAACAGCTGATCCTGATGCATGGCCAATCGCTATTCTGAAGGGGCCCCCTGGAAGCGGCAAAACACAAACAGCCTTGCGCTATGTGTCTCATCACCGCCTAGAGTATTCTTCAGTGTTATGGGTCAATGCTACAAATCACAGCTCCCTTGAATTCAGCTATCGAGATATTGCCACTCAAATTGTCTCCAAGTATCCAGAATCAGCCCCGTCAGCTCATCTACTCGGCTTGGATGGCATCAACTTGGACCATGGCCAAGAGCATAGCCAAGAGCATAGCCAAGAGTTGGACGGAGACAAGCTACGGGTAGTCGAGCGAGCGGTCATGGAGTGGCTGGCACGTCCTCATGAGAAGAAGTGGCTACTCATTCTAGATGGCCTTTCTCCCGACTCAGATTACCCTCTCTCTCCTGCTTGGACTGGCTGGCTTGATCAACGTACACCGGTGGAAGACTGGTGGAGAGAATTCCTTGGAAACCTCCCCGCTACTACAGGAAACCGAGGCCACATCATCATTTCCACCAGATCCGATGTTGAAGGGTTGGGACCGCAAATCATACCTTTCGCGCCCCCCCGAGATGAGGGTTGGGGCACATCTGCGCCGAACCATCCTAATACTCGGTTAAGATTTCGAGAATGGTGGCAGACAGCTCAGGTATGGGAGAAGAGAATACTAGGGGTCACTTTATTCCTCTCTGACGCCAAATGCCCAAGAACCCCGACGTTTCTCTTCGAACCTGGGTTGGTTGAGGGACTGATCGAGGATGAAAACACTTGGACATCAACACCTCGAGCGCTGGAGAGTGATGGATCCTGTCTTCGCCTGTCCAACGAATTTCTCGCCGATGGCCCGTTATTACTATATCACACAGGCAAGACCGATGTTGAAGACCTCGATCTCGATAATGAAGCATTGAAGGCTGCCGCTCAAGTGAACAAGGTCATCGTCAGCGTACTTTCGCAGGCGTGGGAAGCTCTATCGACTGGTTTGCAAGCAATTCGCGACCGTCGCGACTTGGTTATTGCTTGGGATGACGAAAAGCAAGTGGTTCACAACATTTCGACACTGTTACGACGTTGCAATAGTCTCACAGATCAAAATGCACTGACAGAGTCCTTAAGTCAAGGCAATGGGCACCTGGTCGAACTTGCGGCTGTCTGTGCGTCACATGCAGAGTATGAGACCGCTAGGAAGCTCTATGACCTTCAGATGAAACGGCAGCATCTCGGTGGTGAAGCTGACCTCGCTCTGAAGCTCGACTGTGCGCGCGTCTATCAACAATCGGGTCAATATCTCGATGCCGAGGATCAGTACAAGAAAATCTTCGTTACGTATAGTGAGGCATTCGAAGCCCCTGGCATAAAGCCAGTTGATGACCGGATAACTGCCTATCGTCAATTCGCCTCGATGAGAGCTTCCCAAGGCAAATTCGACGAGGCTGTCAAGCAGATATCCCAAGTCATGGCTCTTGAGGACCCCTTTGGGGATGATGCAGACCAGGCACAGGTAACAGAGTCCATCCACGAGCTGGCTCTGTACTTGTTCAAGAGCGGCAACGAACAGGCTGCAAGCGCGTCTCTCCAGCGTGTACTAGCCTCACTCGAAAAGACACGAGGCAGAATGCACCCTATGACTTTGGGCACAATGGAGATCCTGTCAACCATCAAAGTGAAAACTGGCCAGATAGATGAGGCACAGCGTCTGCTCAATACCGTGTACGACTGTCAGTTGGAGCGGCTTGGTGAAAAGCACCCAAAGACGGTGATATGCAGGTCTAGGATAGCAGCAGCCATGGACCTGGGAGGCAATGCCGAAAAGGCCGAGGGAATATTCATCAAGTGTCTCGAAACAGCCAAAGACTGCCTCGGGGCCCGTCATCCGGCCTTGTTCGGGATCCGTGACGACTTTGTCCGGTGCCTGGTCAGTTTGGGCAAGCAAGATGAAGCAAGGAAGGAATTGGAGACACTGAAAGACGAGTTCAAGAGTTCACCGGGCTTGTATCCCAGTGCGGTGGTGCTTCGTATCAAGGGTCTTCTAGCTTGCAAGGGAGATATTGACTATATGGGGGTGGACTCGGATCTCGCTACGAGAAGCACACTGGGCGTTGGGGGGTTTTATTTGGGAGAAGGTAGCTTTCGCAGGAGGGAGAGTAACTATCATGACGAGTGAGATCAGACAGGGTTGATTAGGTTGATGCGTATTATGGTTGGAGTTTTGGCGTGCAGGATGTCAAACGGCTTGTTTTTAGTCTTTATACCCGACGCTTATATAGTTGAAACAGTATTGTAAATTAAGTGGTGGATGTCTATTCTCTTCGCCATAGTCCTTAATCATCTCCTGATTAAACTGATCCTCCTGCGCCAATGCTCAAGAAACCCGATGCACTATTGCAAATCCCATCTCCGCAGCAAAGTATTCCGCCTTGATCCAACCATACCGCTTCCTGTCAAGCGTCATGCCCAACCAGTCAACGCCTCCGTGGCTGGTAATCATCAGGTACGAGCCATCTGGAGAGCTTTTCTCCACGGCCCGAATGTAGCTGCTCATGCGGTCGAGGGCCGGTTGATACCTGGGCTTGTCTCGCTTGATCATGGAGTCAACTTCTGTAATGATAAGGACAGTGCTTGACTGGGCTGCTGGCCCTTTGTCCTTCCAATGTTTCCTCACTCTTCCATACCATTGTGATATGTGGTAACGTATCCTCCTGTATAAAAACTTGTGAAGCCACATGAATGTAGTAGCGGGGACAACCTCAACTCTGCCAGCAAAGTTCGTAACCCGCCACTGATCCCGGAGATCCCGAGTACACTGGCGTTGATGTTCCTCCCTGTCAGAGGTTATTATGTTATTGATCTGAATAAAAACCTTCTTAAGATTCTTCAGCTCATTCTCCAACACCATCAGGCCCACGGAGTGTTTCAGCTGTGACTTTCCCAGCCCAACCTGAAAAGACTTGAAGGCCTGGCATCGATCGGCGACGACCTTTGGTGCCATGTTGTCGGGATTGATCTTGGAGAAAATGAGATGGATTAATAAGATGATCACCAAAGTCATCTCAGGTAGGGCCCCTGACAAAGCCCAAAGAATGCTGATTCCCAGCATGATTTCGGAGCTGGAGCAATTGAAGGACCAGCGGCGACCCCGGCGACAGTTCTCTCCCATGATGGGGATACTATTTGTCTTGGTGAACGTTGAACCCATCGCAAAGTAAGTTGTTGCCGTCGGCCATTCATCATGTCTGTGGGGTTGTTGCCATTCCTCCGTTCTTCCATCTAGAATACTGGTCGTGGTAGGGGCCTGGCTGCTTGCTCGTGTACTGGGTCTTCTCTCCTTGTTCGTACTATTTTCCTCCTTTTCGGGCAGGCGACGAGGAACTCTGCGACGACCGTGAGCAGCAGCGTTGCGAAAGCTCTGGTTGCTGAGTACTAGAGCCTCGTAGAAGCCGTGATAATAGGCTTTAGCCGTGCTGGCCTTGACTGAAAAGTTCATTCCCGTGACAGCGCAAATCCCAAAGCGGGCAAATATGCGGCACATGTTGCTTAGTAGCCTCCCTTGACCAAAGGAGGATAAGCAGGCGCTGAGAACAACCACCGTGATTCCATGGTGTTTTAGTAGCTTTGCAACATCCTCAGTTTTTCTATGGTCGAGACTCTCTTCGTTTTCGAGGTTTGTTGAATTGCAATGGCCGAAGCAAAGCTCAGGAGAATAGTCCAAAGCTGGGTCACGCAACCTAAAAGAGTGTTAGCGGCGTCAGCTATTATGTAGAGTCTGAATGAAATTCGTCCAATTTACCTCTTCACTACGCCATGCACGTCTATATGTACTAGATCATAGTGTTTCCGGCGTTTGAGGTGATTCTGGAGCTCAGAAAATGTCCCTGGACGCACAACATCCATTGAAAGACGGCTGTGTCGACCTAGAAACTTGACCATCGCATAAAGGGTGTCGTATGCGACGCTGACGGGGTCACTATGACCACCGTTGACGTATTCCAAATTTCGAGCGATGACCAAGAGAATATGGATGGGCTTATCCGACTCTCGCAAGCCTGCTGGGAGGTTTCTTGGTGGGTCTTTGCTGGTGATCCAACGGGTAACTTGGACCTCGGCGTTGGGTGTTTGCTCGAGAAGTTCCCAGAGGAGACTGTGAATGCTGTAGTAGTTTGGAGGGTCCTGATTTTGGATATTTAGTTCCTCCATGATGTTGATTTTGACTAGAAATCCCTTCCGCAACACATGGTCTAGTTCCAACAGGTCATGGAGCTTGTGCCTATACTCGTCCAGACTTGAGTTTGACGAGCTGCTTCGCTCATAGTTAGAAGGGGCGGCATGGGTGCTGCAGAAATCAGTGAGGTCTGGATCCTCACCGAGTCGTAAACTGGCAGACTGAGATGATTGGTGTTGTCTCTCTTCATATTCGTGGTATTCGCCGATGGTGAAGGGGTCTGTGATTTCGACGTCATTCCGAGGATCCTTATGGCCGACCCCGTCGGGTGTGATCCAGACAATGTCAACAAGCCATCTGCGATGGTTATCCCGATCTGGAAGCAGACTCGTCGTGGCCGTGACGTTGATTTTAACAAAGGGTCGTGAAGTCATGGTTGGTTCTGTATGGATGGTGATGGTAACAACAACGTGGCAGAGGGGGGGGCCCAGGGGAGACGAAAAAGAGTGCGGCTGAAGGTCCAGTTAGCCCACCACCCACACCACTGTGAGTGGGCTGAATTGGAAATCCAATATTTCGAACGCCAGCTTTTGCCGCCAGCCTGATTCTCATTCTGTTCTGCCCATGTGCGGACCCTGGTTCGCCCACCTTGTGTCTCACTCCAGCATACGTGACTGGGGAAATGAGAGCATAGCCTCACTAAGGCGCCTGGAGAGTGGCGAAATGAGGTTGAAAGCTAAGGATGCCTTGCGACTTCACAAGCAATATCACAACTGTGAGAGCCGCATTTGGTCGGAGCAAGGGCAGGCATAAAGGCCTCCCATTCCAACAGAATCTGAGCAAAACACTCACTATCAAACATTCTCAGAATTCATCAAGATGGTCAAACATACCAAAAAGCCCTATTTTCTCCTCAACGAGCCCGTGGCGCTCAACGATGAGGACGACACACTGAACAGGCTTTTGGGGCTTGCTGTGGTGGACCCCTACAGCCCTACCACGGTGGGCTACAGCCCCGACAAGCCCCTCAGAGCTAGGGATGCAATCGACGACTTGTACCCTACGACGCCTGTCATCTGCGAAGATTTCAAGCTCGTGCGGTCGAAAACATCGGAACAGAAGGCATCCGCAAAGCTCCAGTCGCTGGTCAAACTCTCTCTTGGGCACGGCGACTCCAAGGAAGAAGATTTTAGTGCAGCTGTGTTCCGTCGCTTCTCTATGGACAATACCATTCGAAGGCTCGAGAACTTGCTACGGGAGCCGACCGAGGACACCCCTGCTTCTGAGGCCACCCATGGCGCCGATCACGAGGTCAGCCGCAAGAAGCAGTTGGAGATCCGCAACAAGTATAGAGAGGAGGTGCTGGACTTTCTCCACAGACCAGGGAGGGGAAAGCTCTACATCATCACGGGTTTCATAACATGCATCGATCTGAAGAAGAACTTGGACACTTCCAAACACTCATCGGCCGGGGTTGGAGCTGGCACCGGTCCTTCGGCCCTTACCGGCCTCCCTGAGGCGCAGCTTGAAGCTGAGTACTCACGCACCCATGGTTTTGGTGTCCAAGGAGCATACGTCGGCGAGAATCTCATCGCCTGCAGTTACTTCTGCCTAACTGCGCGAGAGGGCACCAAGCCAGGTTTGTTCGGCTGGCTCATGCCCAAGTTTGGAAAGGACAGAAACTACGCGGTAGGCTCAGAGGAGCTATGGCGCTTTGGAGACAAGCAAGTGGAGGGAAATACGGAGGCGCTTTTGGGAGGAGAGACGCGCAGCCCTTCCGAGTCTGTGAGCAGTGATGAGGAGAGCATGGCAGTTGAGCTGTTGTATGGTGATAGCGATGATGAGAGTGACAATGAGAGCGACGACGGATTCATTGAAGATGGAGATGATGGCTATACTGATGAAGATTGATAGGAAACTTGTTGTGCGGGTTCTAAAGGAGATAGTTTTGGGAAAGCGGATAGGGCTAATACACACTCGTTTCTCAGCACAGTATGGTTAGTTGTTATAAGTTCTTTCCAAGTTATTAATTTAAAGTTTTGGGTCTCTGTATTGATGTTATACTGTCTCGTAGCGGTAAGCATTTCGGCCAAGTCTTCAAAAGTAAGAACCTAATGGATGATATTTCTCCTGTATAATGAACAAATTTTGAACACGGTATCATTGTTCCTCATTGACATCCATCTCTATCAATATACTGTCTCAGCTGCTGTTGTCCTGGCTTGTCTCTTGCTCCTTGACCAACTTACTCTGGAGCTGTCCCAACAGCTCATGCACAGTACCATTTGTCTGCCACTGACTTCTCAAAAGCTCAACCTGCTCCAGCTCAACGTTTCTACATGTTGCATTCTCAACAAGAAATTCAAGAGCTACAGGTCCCATGTCAGAAGTAGCAAGCTCACACGTTTTGCTCAACGCAGACCACTCGCCATCTAGAGAATCAATACGTGCGCCTCTTTCTAGCAACAAGCACAGGCATTCCCTGTAAGGATCTAGGCCCATAGTGATGGTGTCCCATTTCTTCAAGGCGTCGGGGTCAGGTTCGCCAAACAGTTCAAAGAAGACACGAAGGAGACTTTCGCATCGGGTCTCGTAGTTCTCGATAAAGGCAGACTTGATATCAGCCCCTGCGTCAAGCAATATCCTAACACATTCCACGTCTCTCAAATCCATCAACACCCAGAAGAGAGGTTTTGAAAATGGCGCTGCCCCATGTCCCATGCGTCGATTTGGATCGACGCCGTTCGCAAGTATAAGGGACACCAGCCTTCGTCGGTCTTCTCTCAACTCTCTGGCTTTGGGCTCTAGGTCCGCTTCGTCTATGCTATCCGAGACTTTCGCATTGCAGCAGGTTTCGTGGAATAAACCTATCCCACGGTCACCCCAGTCGCTAATGGTAGGATCAGCGCCGCGCTCGAGCAACTCAATGGCGGCTTTGAAATGTCCCACTTCGACCAAGTCGGCGAGAGCTGTGTTGCCAGTTATTCCCATGACATCAAGTGGTATCCCGCGATCGGCAAGCTTACTCGCCATTTCGCGAGCGATCGTCGAGTCAGAACAGTTGACGATATAACAAAGAGCGGTGTAGCCTTCTGGGTCTCGATGATGGGGATCGAAATTGGCGTGTTGAAGAAGGGTGTCCAAGATCGAATGGGAGCCACATTGGATAGCGCAGCGAAGTCCTGGAACGCTCTTCAATGAGAAGTACGCGCCGTTTTGGAGGAGAAGAGAAACCATGTCCTCATTGGCGTGGCATATGGCGAAGTGCAGAGGATACCATTTAGGGTCGTGCCTAACTCCTTTGCAGTCGCACAACACATATGACGGCACGTCCAGACGTGCACCATTGTCGAGAAGGAATAGTGTGAGATCCTTGAAGTTGTTCTGAACGGCAATGTGCAAAGGTCCACCATATGGCTCCGCCGCTGGCTGTCTCTCATATAGAGTCCGAATGTGTTCAACCGTGTAGGCGTCTATCGCCTCCATGGACGCGCCATGGGCAAAGGCCAACTTCATGGTACTCAATGAGCCATGTTTGGCAGCCCAGATGACACAAGACTTGATGGGATCCTCTTTAAAGGCATTGTGATGATAGAGAAGCGGGTTGAAGATGTCGTGGAAGTGGTGGTTGAGCTGAGCAAGAGCCGCAAGCTGTTGATGGTCGCAAAACGGCTCGAGACACTGGAGGAGCTCCACCGGTAAGAAGTCAAGGGTCATTTTGGGCTAGGGTAATGACTAGGTCTCCAAATGACCAAGGGAACGATAGTAGAGGACTCGAAAATGGTTCAAAAAGGGACATGCCCTTGTGATAATGGTGGTTGTTACCGTAGGTAAGTAAGCTGACAACGTATATGGAGAAAGAAAGTAGCTGCCTAGCTCTGATGTTATGGAGCAAAGAGGACCAGTGGGGCAACCCGTGCTCAAATACAGAGCGGATATTTTATATATCCGTCTGGTCCGTGTATTCGACGTGGTTCATATGGTTACATTCTGGGTCTCAATATTGGAGGTTACCCTGGCTCAAGTTGTTGGCAGAAGGCACAACACAAATTACAGAGACATTGAACCCTTTCATAAATTGTCACCGCGATGTTGAATCGCAGGCTCTAGACACTCCATCTCCAAAACCAAATGACCTTACCCCATGGTCCTAAGCCAGGCTTTATTGCCCTCGGCCATCCTCCCACTCGTCCCGATTACAATAATCACGAGTTTCTACCCCCGAGTGCTCTGGTTGTCCCAAGACTTGGTTGACATGCTCCTTCTCCTGGTGAAAGTACGTGTCGGCATTGAGGCTGGGCTTGAAGGAGATAGTTCGGTTGAGATGGTTGAATTTCACCGCAAAGCTGAGTTCTTTCGCGATGCCCGTAGATGTCTCTGTTCAGTTGAGGAGAGGAACAGTGCCTGAAGAAGGAGATTTTCCAATCCCAAGTGTAGAGTAAGAAAGATCTTCTACTTGTTTGCGTCATGGTCTTTTGGACCAGTTGTCCCATCAAGAGCCGGGCTTCAACTAGGTGTATCAAAAAGTACAATATCAACACATGACTAAATTCGTAGGACCCTTCTACCCAGTGAAACAACCCTCGCCCCGGATTATGTCACATCTTTACCACTTTATCCCGAATTGACTTAGACAACCAAACAATCACCCCGAGTCCCAACACTGCCCGTTGGAAACTAACAGTATTAGCATAACGCTGTGTACATACTCATAGTAGGAAAGCTACACCCACGAAGACACATTGACTATTCTCCAACCCTAATGTAGCCCCAGGGCTTATTCATAGCACCTACTAATTCCCTCGCTCAGCATGTCGAGTTGGTAGGTGTGCACGAGTCAGCCTTCAAAGGCCGAACAGTTCAAGAAGTTGACTTTGGCAAACACTTGAAAGTTGCTGGAACGGCAGCTTGTTCCTTCTCAACACTCCAGGACACGTCATCAGTCATCTTTCTTCCCTCGTTGGAATAACTCACGACACGTTTGTTTTTCTTGGAGGAGACATTTGTCATTTTGGTGGAGCCTTCAGACCAAACGAGCAGACACGCATGCCAACCCCGTTTAAGAGGGAGGAGGTTGCACTACCACCTTCAGCCCCTGAACACGTGTCATACATACGATATCTCTCATGTAATCCAAATCCCGATAGGGCGAATTTTACACCATACCATCAGCCCTGCAGCCGTGCCAACTCGTGGTATGTCGATCCACCGGAAGCACACAAAAATGTGAACGCTCTCATGTCGCTTGACGCCGACGACAAGGTCTTGGTCTTGATTGCCCATGACCCATCCATCGTAGACGCTCTGCCACTGTTTCCGAAAGGGAATCTCAATCACTGGCATCGATCTGGATGGAAGCAACTGCTGCGGTGGAGGTTCTTGGCTGAGCTTCCTATCAATGGACAGCCGAGGCAGTATCTCGTCGACGGGACATATGTGGATTGGAAGCGAGTTAAGACCCTCGATGAAACCAGAATTTAGAGGCATTAATCTTGATGCAATTTTTTGTTCCGACACTGTGTTAAATGAGATGATGAACGAGTCACTTCACGAGCTTAGGGTTCTTTGGATGCTCAACTAGGTGATATTTATTGATCGTTCTCACGGGTTTTACGACCAAGAAGGGGCTCCCCCAAACACTAGATCCTGTATGTCGGTTATCCCGGCTTCAACTATACTAAAGAACACATTTCCAACATATCATAGCATCACATCCCAATGCTAACACAGTGGTCCTCAAACACCCCGTTACTTCTCAGCATCAAATATGACCTTTTGTACTTTCATCGAGTCGAACAACTCGTATCCTTCGAGGGCATTGCTGAGAGGCATCACAGTCGCCGTCATGAAACTATAATTTGTCAACCAGAGGAAAGACTTATACACGACCATATTGACTCACTCTAGTAGATGCTGTTTCTTTGCGAGTAACTCCAATGCCTCGGTGAAGACGCCTGTACACAGACATTAGCGGTGAGCTGGCGCGTCAACTGTCAGGGCGTACTTCGGACCGGACATCGTCCCATCTTGATGGTGAGGTTCTTGCCGTAAGCCTGGTTCCCGGTCCACGGGATCTCGCCGTTGTGAACACCGACACTAGAGATGGTTCCCCAAGGTCGAAGAAGCTCGAAACCCATCTTAAGCGCCGAGCTATGTCCAACAACCTCAATGACCACGTCGGCACCACGGCCGCCGCTCAACTCCTTGACACGCTTTTCCAACTCATCCTTCTGCGTGAGGTAGTTCCACGGCTCAGCACCTAGGCTTTTGGCAAGATCCAGTCTCGGCTCGATACCATCTACGGCCAGGATAGCTCTGGGCTTATACTCGAGCGCAGCAATCAGAGCGCAGATGCCAACCGGCCCACAACCAATGACCACGACAAGGCTATCCTCAGCATCCTTCTTGTCAAGATGGCCAAGACCGTTGGAAGCAGCGAAACAACCAGTCGGAAATATGTCAGCCATCAGACAAAGCTTGGCATCATCCACCTCTTTTGGAGCTTTGACGACCGTGGTCTCGGCATAGGGTATCCTCACGTACTCAGCCTGAGCTCCGTCGAGAAGGGAGGTGCCGAACAGAAGGCTCTTGTCACAGCGTGAGGAAAATCCGCGTGAGCAGAAGAAGCACTCGCCACAGCTCACGGTGAAAGGACTGACGATGGCATCGCCCGCCTTCAGATGCTTAACAGCGGCGCCAACTTCGTCAACCAGGCCAGTGAATTCATGGCCCATGATGAACCCAGTCCCGGAGGGTTGATGTCCGCGAAAGACATGAAGCTCGCTAACAAGAAGTCAGTGATGATTTTGGACATGCCTCGCCGGTACCTTCATGCCTGCCACATAACGCTGTGTATTTGACCTTGACGATGATGTCGGAGGGGTTTTCAATCACGGGCTTAGGCCGGTCCTCAAGCGCAACTTGCTTGACTCCTTTGAAGACAACGGCTCTCATCGTGATCAAATTGTATCCGTGTCAGGTTAGGAGAGTCGGAACAGAGAAGTTGGTGACAGCGCTCTTGAAGAATGATGCAATCGCCTGAATCCGGGGTCGAGCGGTTCTCGGAGGTGGTGCCAGTCAGCCATCGGTAACTAGGTATTGTGCAACCGGACGAGGAGTGACGGGGAGGGGCCTAGGCATGGGACTTAGTGCCGATCTAGTCCAATATGAGATGGCCGTATAAGTCACACCTACGTCATATCATACCATTACTGATTTGCAGCTAACCCTAAATCTTACTCAGTACTTACTTCTCCTGCTACAGTCTCGCGATTGGTAGTCTTGAGGGCTTTGATAAACTCGTACTCTAGCTCGATGGCGCGATCTTGGATGGGAGCTCTTACGATTTCTGCCATGTTTTAGACCAAATGCGGCTCTAATCGTACCTAACCAAAGATATGAGCTAGTAGTGGTGCTGGAGACCAGAGATGCGAGCTTTACATCGTCATGGGCAAGACTGACGCGTCAAATCTGGATGCCTACCGTCAGCAATCAGTCATTCTCATCCCATCTCGAACTACTGGGATTATCGTTCACCGGATGCTCTCTGTATTTGGGTATGATGATGCTGCCCACGGCCACGGGCATATCTCTTTCAACAATGTCCGTGTTCCCTCGTCCAACATTGTCTTGGGAGAAGGGCGAGGTTTTGAGATCATACAAGGGGCCCGACATTTCAATCCCAGCTCCTACCGACACTCTAGACTTTGTCTATGAGCAGCCCACCTTACGACCTACCTATGACAAAGTCCATCTCCCAAGCCGTCCTGGGTGATTGTTCTCCGGATGAGTATAGTCCAGCTTGGCAACGCCGCCACCAACCACCAATGAAGGCGCTGTGGCGGAGTGGTCTAACGCGTTAGACTGTGAGTATCTCTGTATAATATCTGTTCCCACCTTCATACTGACTCGGTTTCCTCAGCGAAATCTAATTCCTTCGGGAGCATCGGTTCGAATCCGATCGGCGTCGAGTTCTTTTTTTACTATTTGCACTGTTGACTGATGGTGTCACATATTTTTATGTCTCCCAATCGTCCTAGCTCCTCCCGGCGCGTCCATTATTCTGTGGTTAGCTTGCGTGATGCAGGCTGCACTAAGAACTTCACAGGACGTCACGATGATCGTTAATATCCATGTAGGTAAGTAACTATGAATTAGACTGTTTAGATGCGTTGACCAGTTGATATACTCTATGCGAAGCCTGCTTGATCCATAGTTAGTAGGACTTTCTATTCACTTCGATTCACTCTCCAAGTACACATCTCCTCCCTGTCCCCTCAGCCAGTCCACCAGGAGGAGAACACTCGCCCTCCACCAAAACTGCTCCTAATCCTCATATCCATCGGCTCTATCAATTCGAGTTGCCTCAGCATACTTGCTAGGGTCAATGCTGACGGTTGGAAGATACCCCTGAGGGTTCACACCTCCTCCAGTGATGGCAAGAGCCTCAGCAGACGCATTGACTCCAATGGTAATCTATGTCTTTGGTCAGTATAGAGGAACACTTGAAGATCCGAACAGACTTACATAACCAACCAACCCGTCTTTGATGTTCTTAGTGATCTGGCTGACACTAATCACGGCACTATAGCCATCAGAGCTAGCATCCGAGTAAAGAGAATCTTCACTGTTCGTGGTCCGGTTCAACGTGGCTAGATGTTCGTTGTACGGGCTGTACTTGTAGACACGGTTGAGAAGCGTCTCTTCAAAGAACAACTGCCCAATGTGTTGAACACTGCTGGAAGAATACGAGGTTCCTGTGGAAATATTCGTCTGCGCCGTTACATGGATATGGGTAGTGCGTGTGATGTAGTATCCAGGAAACTTGGTCAGAAACTCAACCATTCCATTCTCATCAGTAACCTGGATTCCTCGAAGAAAGGTTTCGCTATCGGTGGTTCCGTCTTCCCTCTTGGTCCATCCATCTAGGAGCTCTGAAGTATCAGGGTCGATACCAGTGAAGGAGGAGTAAGATCCAGTAGCATTGCAGTTCCAGATGGTGAGGGCGGTCCCTTGTAGCGGCTCACATGTTTCAATGTCGATGACGCCGATGTCGAGGTAAAAGTCGATTCCTTTTTGAGACTCGCGAAGATCATGGCGGACCATCTCCCCATCGACACTAGAGACGTTAGAACCTTTCGAAGTGAGGGTACGCAAAGCATCTTACCCATAGGGACCCCAAACCGTGTCTGGAGCCAAAACGCAGGTATCATTCTGAATTGTGGTGTAGTGAAGCGACTCGGAATGCAAGTGACCTTTGTTTCCGTGCTTGTTCGTCGCCTGCTTGTTCTGTAGGTGGCGAGCCTGAAGTCGGCTGGCTCGCTTGGCCAAGATATCGGCCTTGCGCTTCTCAATGGCAGCAGCGCATCGGTTTGTGCTTCGCCCGATGAGTTTAGCTTCAGCTTTTGCCTTCTCGGCCGTCAGCTTCTCGGGATGTGCGAGCGAAGTTCCCAATGATAGAGCTACGAGGATGACGTTGAAGATCTTCATATTGGTTGAGGAGGATAACGTGGACTGAAGTATTTGCTAAAGAATACGTTGACATTGCGACCATGATGCATTTATATACCCTTCACCATCATGGCCCTCTTTTCATCTAGACAAGGAAGCTGACGTTGTCTCCAATCAAACGCGTGCTGATCTTGATTTGCTTACGTCGGCACTCGACGGGATGTGGGCGTTTCCCCATATGTGAGGTTTCAGTTTTGGTGATGGACCAGGGTCGCATAAGAGAAAAGTCGGCACTTATTTCCGGTCAATGCTAGAGAATGAATTCTCTGCGGCATGTCATCAGTTGGAGCCGTGCTGATGTGATCCAGGTTTTGAGCTGGAGTTATGCTGCCATGACACATCAGCCAGATGTCACCGGTAGTTGTATCACCATTCTCGGCTTGTAAATGGCTAATTTTGACCCAAGACAGGCACATTATCACACCGTATTTTACAGAGATTCCACTTAGGGTCATGGATGTGCCTCTCCTCTTGTGGATGAGGCCAAGCAAAATAGGAAAAGGTCCACAGAAATCAAGGTCAAACCAGCACAGCCCATCACAAAGCAAACATCCTACTAGGGGGCGTCAAAATTTCAACTTGTACTTAGCATTGTATGATCATGTACAATTCTTTCCACCTTGTTGACACTTTGACCGTGTAACGGCCAATGGTCACATGCCCCGTTGAGAGTGATCAATCTTGACATGACTGTAACACGAATGTGACCTATCCCCATGTTCCAATCCTGAGCCACAGCATCTGAATCAGACACCGCCCTGTCTCTCAGGCTGACGGCTCAAAGCTTCTTGCTGCGCCAGCTGAACGTTGGTAACATACTTCTGCATCTTCCAGGCGGGAACACCATTCTCGTACATCTCATCCATCTCAGCCGTGTTACGCTTAGATGGCTCGGGGACGTAGAACCAAACGATTACCGTGGTGATGACACCCAGGGCGCCAAACAGCCAGCCAGTGTTATAGTTCCAGTCGACACCCTCAGAATCAACTGGGGAATGTTAGTGGTTCATCTCAACTATGTGGAAGGGTTACTTACGCATGATAGGAACCGAAGTGTTGAAGGTCAGACCAAAAATGACGGAAATACCAGCTGCCAGACCAGCAGTTCGGGCACGCAACTTTTGAGACGCGATCTCTCCAACAAAAGCCCAGCCGAGGGATCCCAATGCTGCATTGAAGAGAGACCAAACACAAGCGACAAAGATGCAAAAGTTCTGAAGCGGCTTGGTGTGAGAGAATTGGCCAACGATGCCAACAATGAACATTGTCAGCGTACAAACAACCGAGGCTATAATGACGATGATGCGGCGTCCGAGGTAATCTGTCCAGAGCATGAGAACGATCGATGTGACGAGCGCAATCACAGCTGACAACGATTAGCAATGTCAAGTCGTGGATGGGAAATAAACTCACTGATAACAGTAGTAATGAGGAACGGATCGTCGAATCCAGCCTGGCGGAAGAAGAGAGAAGAGTAAGTCTTTAAGAATGACAAACCAGTAAGCTGTTGGGCGCAAGCCGGAGCCGTAGCACCAAGAGTTCGCTTGGCGTTGACTCCCCTGAAGCAGTCGACATAGGACTGAGCCACTGCCTTCCAGCCCATGTCGGTCTCCTCCAGCTCATTCTTTCTCTTGCGCTGCTCGAGGATGCTGTTCTTGATGATGGCATACTCGGTATCCACGTCGTACCCAGCAACCTTTCCATTGACACGGGCAAGCGTCTTCTTTCCATTCTCGTCTTGTCCACGCTCGGCATAATACTGAGGAGTCTCGGGAAGCCAGATGAAAATTGGCAACATGAGGCCAAGGAACACCCATTGCGTCAGGATGGGGGTCTTGTAGTTCATGGGATTCTGCTTCTCGCAGATGAGAAGAACGAGAGGTGCAAGGAACTTTCCAAGCGTATTCCAGACACCATAAGTAAGAACCATCGCGCCCCGAATGTTGCTAGGAGACCACTCGGCGATGTAAACAGGGAGGGTGGATTGGAGAGCGCCAACTCCAATACCTGCCAAGATCTTGGCTGCAGTCCAGTCCCTCCAATCACGCACAACAGTCTCGAGAGCAATGGACTGGATAATGTTAGCTATATGCAAGCCGAAGAGGTGACCACTAGGAACTTACACCAGCGAGAATTACCCAGAGAGTGTACAGAGTCATCTTGCGACCAATAGCATCAGAGATGGGGCTCATGAACACCATGGCAACCAGCTGACCCAGGGACTGCATTGCGCCCCAAAGAGCTGTGTAGTTGGCATTGAGAACGCTCTTTCCCTCTGCGTTGACAAAGCCAACATGTTTGATGAAGCCCTTGTTGGCAATGACGTTGCCGTTTAGGGTATACTGGTAACCATCGGCGGCGGCTGCAATGGAGATGAGGTTACAGATGAGAACAGCCTAGGCGGTCAGCGGTTGAAACCAAGGTCCAAACGGTGGGGAGACTTACCTTCCAAAAGAGCTTGACGGTGTCCCAGTAGCCCAGCTCGTCAAGGCCAGACTTGAGTAGGGTCTGACCCTTCTTGAGGTCATCACCCATGTTCTCGTCGCCTGACACGCGAGGGGCGGTCTCTATCTTGTCCTTGTCGGCAGCCATGTTTGACTCCTCTTCAGTGAGATGCAAGTTAGCCTCGGCAAAAGTTGTTGGTTGTTGGTTGTGTTACAAGATCACCAATGCTTAATCTTGAAGTTTTGTCGTGGAGAACTCAAACCTGTCACTGATCAACACCTCTTTATACAGCAACCTCGCACAAAAGACAACCCGAAGCCTCGCCCAACTTCAAACCGAGATACCGGTCTTGTCTTGCTTCAATCCGGGGCCCCGCGAAGGTTGACAACAAGATGCGGGGATAAGCAGGCGCTAACAAGACGACGATCCTTGCTGAGCAGGAAACATGTCCGGCTGGATGGCATTTCTAGGGCCTTGGCATGACCTTTCTGAGGGCGGAAATAACTGTAAGATGGGAATCCGACAGACGGATATTTATCCATCGTATGACCGAGTCAAACAACCCCTCGCTTAAGGATTGTTCAGCTCGGTCTGGTATTGTGCGGGCTGATGGCATTGTGACGGTTATAAACGCAGGGGATATTGCAACCCAGTAAGTCAGTTGATCAGCAGTGACAGCGATCTTTCAAAATGTCTGTTTCAATCGCCCAGTTGAGTGCCGAGCACCACCACAACGGCTTTGGCCTCTTTACAGCAACCCCTCGTCTATCATGGCGCTTCAACTCTACCACCATCAAAGGCTGGAAACAAGCTTCCTATGACTTGGCTATTACTCGCAATGGCAAGGAGGAAACCTATCATGTCGATTCTTCCAGTTCAGTGTACAACCCCTGGCCTTCATCATCCCTGTCATCTCGAGAACGGGCCGAGATTAAGGTCCGAGCTGTGGGAGATGATGGATCATCAACAGACTGGGCAACTCTGACCATTGAGGTTGCTCTCCTGAATCGCTCCGACTGGACTGCAAAGCTCGTTGGTGGTCCTTCACAAGGGCCAGAGCCAAAACGACCTGTTCTGTTGCGCAAGACCTTTACCAATCCTGGATCTACTCGTGCTCGTCTCTACGCAACCGCTCATGGTGTGTACGAAGTTTACATCAATGGTCAGCGCGTCAGTGATGAACTGCTTGCCCCTGGATGGCAGTCCTACAATCACCGTCTCTACTACCAAACCTACGACGTTACATCTCTCTTGAAAGAAGGTGAAAACGTCATTGGCGCCCATCTCGCTGAAGGGTGGTTCGCCAGCAGGATTGGGCGGCCTGGTGTAGCGAACCACTGGGGAGAACAACTGGGTTTCCTTGCACAGCTTGAAGTTGACGGCAACGTCTGTTGTCAAACTGACTCGAGCTGGGAATACCTGGATGGTCCTCTTCTCCTTTCCGAGCTTTACAACGGTGAAGTCTTTGACAGTAACCTCGTCGACCCTGCTTGGGCAACATTGGCATCAAAGTCACAAGTCAAGGGCTCAGCAGAGGAGGTGTCATTCCCAAAGGCGGAGCTAATCGCACCCGACGTCGCTCCTGTCACTCGCATCATGGAACTCAAGCCAAAGGAGATTATCACAACTCCAAAGGGCAAGAAAGTTCTGGATTTTGGCCAGAACTTTGTCGGCTGGCTCCGAGTAGAGAAGGATATTCCAGGCAAGCCTGGCGATACTCTATTAATCAGGCATGCAGAGGTCATGGAGCAGGGAGAGTTGGGCACTAGACCTTTGAGATCGGCCAAAGCCCTTTACGAGTTGAAGCTTGGAGGACCGACCAAGGGCCTGGAAGCCAAGTTTACCTTCTTCGGTTTTCGGTATGTACCTACTTAGTGCTCCGACATGAACAAGACTAATGGAACAGGTATGCTGAGATCAACGGCTACGACCATGTCTCCCTCGAAGACTTCACGGGCATCGTGATAACCTCGAACCTCCGTCGCACAGGAACCTTCGAATCATCTCACTCCATGCTCAACCGCCTCCACGAAAACACGATCTGGTCCATGAGAGGCAACTTCATCTCGATCCCAACCGACTGTCCCCAACGAGACGAAAAACTAGGCTGGACTGGAGACATCCAAGTCTTTTCCCCGACTGCCAACTTCCTCTTCGACACGTCTGCTTTCTTGGGATCATGGCTGCGTGATCTTGATGTGGACCAGAAGGATGCAGACGGCGTTGTTCCAGTCATCATCCCCAACCTCCCGAGACAACCAGATAACCGCATGAAGAGACCAATGGCAGTCTGGGGAGATACCTCCGTGATTACGCCCTGGGACTTGTACACGGCCTTTGGCGACATCAGCCAGCTCGAAGCACAGTGGGAGAGCATGTGCAGTTGGCTTGATGTTGGGGTCCCTCGAGATGCGAGGGGCTTTTGGTCAACAGACTGGCCTCAGTATGGTGACTGGCTAGATCCTCGAGCGCCAGTTGACATGCCAGGGAACTGTCCGACCGACAATTTCTTGGTTGCAAACGCCTACCTCATCTACGCCACCAAGTTGGCTGCAGAGGTTGGCAAGGTCTTGGGCAAGAACGAGAAGAGTGCAACGTATGCGTCTGACGCGGCTTCTCTTGCAGAGCTCTTCCGAGAGGAATATGTTACTCCGAAAGGAAGGATGGCCTGCGATACGCAAACTACCTACGCTCTCGCCCTCAAGTTCGGCCTTTTAGAAGAGAGGCATCTCGCAACTGCAAGAGACAGGCTGGGTTATCTCGTCCGCTGGGAGAGATTCAAGATCACCACTGGTTTTGCCGGAACACCCATCATTCTCCACGCTCTCTCGGAAAATGGGATGCTCAACCTAGCATACCGAATGCTTCAAGAGAGAGACTGTCCTAGCTGGTTATACCCCGTCGGTATGGGCGCAACGTCAATCTGGGAAAGGTGGAACTCGATGCTTGAAGACGGAAGCATTAACCCCGGTCAGATGACTTCTTTCAACCATTACGCTCTCGGTTCTGTTTGCGCATTTATGCACAAGACTGTCGGGGGTCTCTCTCCCACCTCTCCCGGTTGGAAGACTGCTCTCGTGAAGCCTCAGCCCGGTGGAACGATTCGCTTCGCCAAGACGAGCTTCGATTCACCGTACGGTTTGTATGAAGTAGACTGGAGGATAGAGGATAGAATGATGACGACCAAAGTTAAGGTTCCTCCAAACACAGAGGCTCGCGTTGCCTTGGTCGGGATCGATGAGACGGTTGGAAGTGGTGAATACGAGTATGTAACGGAGTGGAAAGACGATCCCGAGTGGCCGCCTAATTACATCTCTGGACCTCAGAGGAATACCGTTGGGGCGTCTTTTGTGCCCTAAGTAAACTATATCCAAGAGATTCACATGTTCAACTCGCCATTTGATCATAGATCCTCTTAAGTCCCAAGCCAACATCCGCATATGGCTTTGCAGTTCCCCTAGCCTTATATCAGTAAAACACTCCACCCGCGTTGGGGAAATAATGAGATTAGCATCATGGCGAGAGGTTTAAGACTTGCAAGCGACTCTTGTCCACGATTTCTTTACCTGTAGTTCGAAATATTAATGATCTTGTGACTCCTCCTCAACATGGCGGATACAGACTACAAGTGACACCCTAGCCCTATGACAATGCGGAGACGCTTATTATCGTTGCACATTGAGAGTCAGTACTCTGTCGCATCGCCTTGCCTCACCGGCAGTTGATTACTTTTGACGTATACAGAATCACCTGGTAGAACATATAAGAAAGCCCCCTGTCCTCCAAGAGCGAATATTCATCACCATCCAAATCTCTACCACGAATTCCAACCTTCCGTAACACAATCTGAAGCTGCTCAACGCCATAAGGCGAAATGTGCTGGAAGTCGCGCTACGTCAAGAGATGTGTCAAATGCTACGTCGTCCTCAAAGATGAAACCGTCATCGATCGGACGTGCGAGGGGTACGAAAAGAAGCAACCGTGTAACAAGACGCCAAACGTCGTTCAATCTTCGATATTCATCAGCTGGCCAGCTTGTGAGAATTGCGCCAAGATAGAGGAGAAGGAGTTGAATGATGGAAAACGCAAGTCGGCAAAGAAGAATTAACGAGTTGAGGGGATCGAAATGGCTGGGAATAGCAATGTGGTCAAGTCTTTCTGTGCTTTGTGCCGATAGTTTTCATGCCGATATTGATTGATGGCGGCGTGCTTACATTGGTAACTTACGACTCCTTTTAGAGACATGACGAAGAATAACAACAATGATCTGCTGTTCAAGTTAACCTAGCCCGGAGGTTTTTTGTTCCTCGAACGTCATGTGAAGAGGTGCAATGTTGTCGATTAATTAGGTTCAGCGACTTCTGGAGCATAACAAAGGGTTATAGTGAACATACCGGTGGTGCAGGGGAACCGTTCGATAGACTACCTATGGGAAGATATGAACAAACCCAGATCGTAAGAATTAACAAAGATATGAGCAGAACATCAATGAGAGCCCAGTTCTAACATGTTCAAATTTATGATGGGCGCTTCTGGGAATGTTCACAAGATGGGCAGGTATAAGTGAAGTGAGTGCCTTGATGCTAAGCCTGGCTCAGTGTCATTTGAATCCTTTTACTGGCAAGACAACCAACTGCCTTGCGATGCCTCATCACTTTGATTACCCGTGCAAGAGTTAATAAATCGCCCAACATGATCCAAGTCTCTGCATTTGACACAAGCGAAATGATCCAGGAGCACGTGGCTTTCATCTCAGGATCTGTGTCTGTCGCTGCTCCCGAGGCTGCTATCGCTTCAGAGCCTAGAAATCTGGACAGGCTCACTACTCTGCCCCAGAAGATTCTGTTGGAGATCTATCATAGGCTCCCTACCTTAACGGACAAGAGCCATTTTACTCTCACATCCAAGTATTTGCATCAGATATTCGATAAATACTTTTACGAGTCTGCCTGCAAACTACCGAACTGGCTTCCTGTGTTTCTCGCCGCTCGTAAAGGTAGCACTGCCGCCCTCAACAAGTTCAAGGAGCTTGGCGCGCCTGTAAACATCTTCTGGAACCGCAAAAATGATTCTACAAACTGGGTGAGTCCCGTCATACAGCATGGCGCAAGCCCACTAGAGGAAGCCATCATGAACATCCGGCCGGGAGCAGTAAAATGGCTCCTCGCCCATCGCGTCAGGCCTAAGAAGCAGAAGTACCGGTGTAGCCCACTCATCCGAGCATTCTGGATGCTGCGTAAGAACACAATCGCGAGTGTTCCAGCCACCCAGCATCGAACACGTCGTAATCAATACTCGCCCTTCGCTATGAAGAAGCTCCGTGTACGAGCCGAGAAAGCCAGACGAATCATTGACCTTCTCCGGGGTGCAGGTGCAGACCTGAGTCGGAGGGAGGCTGCGTATTTTGATGCCGACTGGAGCGAACAGCGGAGGAGGTGGTGGGTTTCTGGGCGTGAATCTAACTGGGATGATAAACCGAGCAAGGCTGCTTGGGTAACTTCATTTGATCCCAACTCGGTCTCAATGTGCGAGTGGCTGAGAGCCGTTAAAGACCTGGGACTCCCAAGATAAACAAGGGACCGAGTTAGCCGGGCTCGCCATATCATGTCTTGCGTTTTGGCCATGGTTGTCAACTACGTCACCTAGATACTAGGTAAATAGAGGTCAAGATAGATAAGTATTTGAATAAAGCGCTCGTTGACGAGGTATTTCAAGGTCCTGCCTTCGTCGTCCCTGATAACATACATGGTGATATCTTGCTGCATCAACTTTGATGTAGAGGTAGTCGGCTCCAAAGCCGAACCATGCCCTGCTTAGCATTCGGATCCCGACCCGACACAACGGCTCAAACAAGCGATGAGCCGACACATTCCACATTTCGGCAACGTTATCTCTCCAGGCGTTCATTAGCCACGAATCATATCAAGCGGGGGAATCAAGCCTCGAAGGCGATAGGCCAGGGCCTTTATCTCCCCCGCAGCCGGGAATTCGGCCGTTTTTGCCGAGTCTTGTCTTTTCTTACTTATCGCCGTCCTGGCCAGAAGGAAGTCGTCGTGATCATCTACATCAACTACTTTCCACATGACGAGGCGAACCGACCGTGAACCCCGTGTTAGACGATCCTGCGAACGCTGTCGGTACGTCTTCCGCTTGGTGGAATTATGGATATCGCTGATCAAGCATTGCTCGTAGTCAAAAGAAGATTAAATGCCCCGCAGAAAAGCCTGGGTGCTCTCACTGTCATCTTGCTAATTCACCTTGCGTCTACCTGCCGAGAAACCATGTGAGCCATGGAGGCCGACGGGCCCAGAATAGAACTTTGTAGGGTATTTTTCTAAGATTCATATTACTTTTGATCTGACCATGTCAAAGAAGGCCCCGAGAAGTTTACGACAACAGCTCCCCAAGTCCATCCAACAGTTCGCATCACCAGGATGCAGAGTAAGTGCACTACCATGCAAGTGTGTCCAATTGCTAATTAAAAATGACTGCAGGCCGTTTACAGGCGCCCCAAAAAGCCAGGCGTTGGCTCCCCGGCAAAGACCAGCTAGTTCACCGGCTTCTCAACAAAGAGCTTCATTGACGGCCACAGACCCATCTACATGGTCAGCTACAGCAACCTATTCTTTCTACTCACTTCCAAACAGTGCATTTATTGACTTGACATCATTTCAGGTCACCAGGAAACCCCGAGCCTCCATCAGAACTGCTCCAAGACTTTGTCGCCGTCTATCGCGAAAAGATCTACTTCCAGCCGCTTCCACTCTTTGACCCACGCCGTCTTCAATCCAGGATAGCTTCATTTCCTCATTATTTGCGATGGAGTTTCCTGGCCCTTGCTCTACACTATACCAGTCATAGTTTTTACTATGGACTAGAGTCAAAGGCGATCGAGTATTATGCTACCTCAGCCAGGAGCATTGTGGTAGACATGGCTGCTGATGGGGTCCCGAAACTGGAGGTATTGCAGGCTCTCTGTCTGCTTTCGTTATGCGAACAAATAGGTGAGTTACAAAAATGCATGCTTAGTACGTCTGGCTCATCAAGTTCCAGCTGGAAAGCAAGCCCGTTCGTGGATGACTATTGGCATCGCATCAAGGCTTGAAGCATTCCGGCTATCCAGCTTGAGAGGAAACACCGACTCGCGACATACCGACGATGCTACCTCGAGGTGCCATTGGAGCATTGTAATTCTAGAGAGTGCCTTTTCTCCTCACATGAACACACTGGCTGAAGCATCTCGCGCCCCGAGTTACCCCAAGAGCGTTCCTGTTCCTCCACCTCTACATCCTTCAAATAGCATGAAGAGTTACTGTCCCGACTTAACAGATGCCTACGAGGGAAATATTCACGACGCCGGTATTACTGCATGCTGTCTCGGCTATGTCTGTCTTTGGGGCAGCATCATCTCATACCTACGAGATATTCGAGACGGCGCCATGGAGTACCCCTGGTTAACCACTTCAAGACATAATCAGCTCACGGTAAAGCTCTACGAGCTCGAGAATCACACCTCGCACAGACATCTTATCAGGAACGCCCCGTTTCCTGACCAACCGACCTCGAATCTTAATCAACATCGAGAATATTGGGCGCCATGGGTCTTGATGCAAATCACAATGCACGCTTCCCAAGCCGCCCTCAATCACCCCTTTGTCCAACTCGTCGCCCTACGAAGAGCAGGACGCAAGTTCCAACCTCGCTCATTCCTACAAAAGACGGTGGACCAGGCACTGTTCCACTCGGAATGGGTCTCCCGCCTAGTGCAGATGTGCGAAGATGGCTCCTTTGAGGTTAATGATCCTTTGATCGGACAAGCAGTTGCCGCGTGCGTGTCAATACTCTGGATCTTTCAGTTTGCACGAGACCGCAAGGTGTCGGATAAGGCGAAGGAAAATATCGGCACGTGTGAGGTGTTTCTCTCTCGACTGGCACACAACTGGCCTCATATCGCTAAAAAGGTGCGTTCTTGTTTTCATCTCCCGCATTACTACGTCTCGATCGCTTCTAATAGTCGATTATAGGTCGAGATTCTCCAAAGACTCAATGCCAAAGCCTCCCAAGCACCGCAAACAGCAAAAAACGACGAGTCTACCAGCTCCACGATCTGCTTTGAGCCCGAGATGATCTGGGAGTTACTCGACCCCACAATGTCAGGATCCAGTTTCACCACTTGCAACAGCACTTCGGAACGACAAGGATCAAGCCATGGCTCGAGTGCCACTATCCAGGTAGCGACAAAGTTCATCCATCCTATCGATGACAAGGAGGAGAACCCGCCGCCTGTACCCTATACGATGCATAATTTCTTTGATCTGGGGGATGTCTATGGGGAGCCGTTTCTAGATCAGTTCTTCTCCGATTCCTTACTCGTCAATATCCAGTAGCTGTTGGACTGTCATCCAGTATGATCTCAGCAAATTGTGTGCCAAGGATCTTTGGGGCGTTTCCAGGGCATCTAATCTTCCTAGGCGGCATTGACGGATTTTCAGGTATGGCTAATATATCGGAGTGGAAGACTCTCAGCCAAGGACATGTTTGGCGTCTGGTGTCTGGGCACATATATCAACAATGGAATATTAAGTCCCTCCGGCAGGTTAAAATTACCGTATCCAAACGTATTTAAATCTTGTCAAGCAAGTGGAGAATGCCATTTCTTCCACCATACTCCGGAGGCCTGCAATGCAGAACCGAGTCAACGGATGAACCCTGTCACACTAACTATTCCTTTTGTCAGCAAGACGAACGATGCCAAGCTAGCCAAGGTATAGGTAAAAATCTTTCGTCAATTATATGCCTCACCAGTCGTTCGATTCGTCTCAAAGAATGGAGATCAGATAAGATCCTCCACTCCATGATAACAAGGATCTCGCGCCTATCACAATTTCGCCATCCCACAACAATGTGGAGTACTACGTAGTAGACAAGGCGGAGAAGAAACTCAAAACAGTCATGATCCATCATTCAAGCATCTAACGGTGCCCTCGGCAAACTCGGTAGGATTGAAGCGGCCGACCCGAACCCTGCCAATCTAGCTTGGATACATGCTTAGATGCTTAATGGCTCTAAGCGAGTGGGAATGGTCTTACAGCCAAGACCGACCATTGACAAACTTCTGGGAATGGGTTATACTGTACCGAGCAATGATATTCATGCCCCCACGTTTGTCCTCGTGTTAAGAATCCTGAATTGGGCATGACCGCCGTCGCGGGTCTGTAGGACTGTGGAAGACTTTTTCTTATAAGAAAAGAGCAGAGGTCGTCTCTTTGAGTGAGTGTTTGCAGTGATCGTCGTCGTCGAGCAGTGCGTCCAGTGCAGTCAAGATGGCAGTCGAATCTCAGGTCAGCGCTGGCCAGCAAACTCCGGCGGCGGAGGAGTCTGGACCTAGAACGGGAACAGAGGCTATGCGAAAGCTATGGACGCCCAAGAAACTAGGTATCGCTATTGGATGGTGGGCATTTCACTCGACTGTCTGTTGCAAACTTGGCTGACAATCGCTAGCCTCTTGGTCATGAACTTTTTCATGAACTTGAACGTGTATACCCAGAATGTCTACGAACCGTACGCGACTAGTCATTTCGATGGTCATTCACTTCTGACCACTGGCTCCATCGTCAATGGCATCGTGCGAATCGTATCCTACCCTCTTCTCGCCAAGCTTGCCGACGTACGTCTTGTCTCATTACTACTCACAATCTCGGTATCGCACTAACATGTTGATACTGTAGCATTTCGGTCGTCCACAAGGCTTCGGAGGAGGTGCTTTATCCATGGCCATCGGCAGCGCCATGTTTGCGGCCTGCCAGAACGTTGACACCTTCCTTGTACGTACCCTGTTTGAGCCAACAACTTTATTTAGCTAACAATCTCTAGGCCGGAGGAATCTTTGACTCGTTTGGCGATACTTGGTGGAACATCACCCAACAAATCTTTGTCGCAGACGTCACCAGCCTGGTCAACAGAGGTCTCCTGTTCACCCTCCCCGAATCGCTCTCGGCCATTCCTACGCTCTATGCTGGAACCTATCTCGGTGAGCACATGCTCCTGTTCTCATCTTGGAGATGGGGTTATGGCATGTGGGCCATCATCCTACCCGTCACTGCGATTCCGACTATTAGCATCATGCTCTGGATGGGTCGTCGGGCTAAGAACATTGGCTTGGTCACCGAGCGATTGTCCCTTCTTCATGGTGCTCCATCTGGAGCTGTTGGCAAGGTCAAGCATGTCGCTACCCAACTTGATCTTATCGGCGCTCTTCTACTGATCGGCGGTTTGGCCATGACTCTTCTTCCCATGACCATCGCTGGACGCAGAAACACCGACCGGTGGGAGGAGCCATCATCCATTGTCCTCCTCATTGTCGGTGTCTTGACCTTTGTCGGTTTCCTTGTCTGGGATGGAAAGTTTGCTTCCAACCCTATTATTCCTTATCGAACCATCCGAGAACGCAATGTCATCATCGCTTGTACGTCCGTTATCGTCATCGCCATGTCCGATAGCATCTATAGACCTTTCCTCTCCAGTTTCCTCCAGGTTGCCGGCCACTACTCTCCTGGAGCTGCCACACGAGTCGACAACGCGCAGCGCGTGGCGTATAACATCGGTGCCCTTTTCTCTGGCCTCTGCCTCAAGTACGTCAAGCATACCAAGCCTTTCATTATGCTCGGTGTTGTTTTGATCATCCTCGCTTCTGGCCTGCCCATCTATCTCACCAACATCTCTGGAACGCATATCGCCAACGAGCCAACCTTTATCGTCTCCAAGACCCTTCTTGGAGTTGGCCGTGGTCTTGCTCAGGTCTCGCTACAAGTCTCTCTGCAGGCCGTCCTTGCGAATGAGCAAATTGCCGTCGCTACCGCTGTTTACCTTTCTTCTCTGGGCTTTGGCTCTAACCTGGGAGTCACTATCAGCGGTGCCATCTGGAACTCCCTTCTTCCCAAGAAGCTCAACGCCAACTTTGGCAACGAGGTGGGCGGCAAGATCTTCGGGTCCATCGTCGTTGCTCAAAAGTATGAAGTCGGCAGCCCCGAACGAAACGCCATTGACAAGTGCTACCGTCAAACACAGCAGACGCTGGCCATCGGATCCGTCTCTGTATCTGCACTTCTCGTCCTCCTTGCTTTCTTGGTGCAGAACGTCAAGCTTGGAGAGGAAGATACCAAGAGAGCGGCGCAGGCAGATGAGGAGTTGGCTTGGGCCATTAAGCAAAAGGAGGAGCAGGAAGAGGAACCTGTTGATATGGAGAGGCAGCAGCGACAGTAGCCTCAAGTCAAAAAGTAGAACGCGAGACTTAACTATTAAGTGATGCACCTGTCAGCGGATGCAGAGCTGTCTTACACATCACCACGGAGTGCTCGGTACGCTGCCGGCTTTCCACATTACTCCCATGCGCAATTTGAACATAATAAACGCGGTTCAAATTAGAATAAATCTCGTTCGTAAATCATTGTGTTTCATAGCGACAGTTGAACCTTGCTAGATAAGACATATTAAATACCAGCCAACGTCAAACCCAAACCAGCCACACTCATCGCACCAGCAGCAACTCCCCATCCTTCATCAGTTCCCTCAAGACGTGAATAGTTCCAGATAGTATATGACACCGCAGAGAAACTTGCCAGAATTTCTCCAATCAACTCTGAAGAAAAGTCCCCATAGATCTTCAACCGTACACTCTCTTCATTGTCAGTAGAGCAAATCATCCCCACAAGTCTGTCGTATGCATCCATAAGAACAATTCTGCGGGAGCTTTTCTGCATTTCCTTGTCCTGTACGCTGCGCACGATCCAAGCCAGTGGGCCAGCACAGCTACTCCAGACCATGTAGCCGGACTTGCTTGACATTTGCCCCTTGATGCCTGATCGACGTGAGACATATGTAATGGTCCCATCTGGTCCTGTCTGAGGTGTGTGGAGGATGTAGTCCCTGGAAGTTGCAAAAACCTGAGCTGTAGCGACCTGTCGGCTGGCACCATCAGCTGTTGACACGCGAATGTGAGGAGTTGACTTTGAAGGGTCCCAAGAGGCCATCGACTTGATCTGTTTGCTATCTGGCTTGGCTGGAGTTGCTGTCATGGGCTCACCAGGGGTATACTCTATAGGGTCCCCGGCCGCTAGACCAGGCCAAGTAATGTCGTATAGCTTCTTCGAAGATGCCACCTCTGTGGCCTGGGAGGGGAACCTGCGGTCTCCTTGCAACATAATCTCCAGGGTGAGAGATGGACTGGAGGAGATGAAGCGGGTGGCAAAGTTGCGCAACGCCTCCTCGTTGAATTGTGGTGGTGCTCCAAGAGGCGATGGCATAATCTTTCGTGTAGAGTCTCCCTTCTCTGAAGGTTCGGCATCAACAAGAAGTGACCGTTCCAGATGAAGAATAGGATTATCATACCACGGTACAATAACGAATCGGATACCACAGCGAGAGCAGTAGTGGCTCAAGAAGTAATATGTAGGAGCTGTCATGTATCCGCAGTTACATGCCACACAGGCTAGGATACCCATGAGGCAACTTGCTGTGGCTCTTTCGGGGGTTAGAATTTCAGTGAAAAGTGACGGACGCAGGAACTTACTGTCCATTGGAGGTCATCTCCATGACCCGTATTGACTTGCCGACATGCTGGCAGGCTGGACACTTGACTGTGTCGGGCTCAAGGTTGAGGTGGCTGATTGGGATAATTTGTGAGGCCATGGTTACTGCAAGGGGAAGGGGGTCTCACACAGCACAACGATTCACTGCTCAATCAAAGCTTCAAAGTCGGGCCTCCCGGTTGTTAAAATAAACATTTCAACGACATCCGAGAATCCCTTTGTTTCCCCAGCTCCAACCCCCCAACGGAGTAAAGGCCCCGCCGCCAAGCAACTGTGAGCCTCAGCTGAAGGAGAAGTTGTTCAAGTCCAAACCCACGTGGCCCAGGCGTGGTGATCGAGAGGAGCCAAGGGTCTTGGCATGCATTCTCGGCTACTGGGTAAAGGGCTGGGGATGTCCAAATTGCCAACGTGTTTTTGTTTTTAGTCAATAACCTGGCCTTTTCCTAAATTAAATGAATCAGGTGTTGTTTGCTTTACAAGGCAGATTCTGTTTAGGCATGGATGTTATTTGTGAGCCAGGTCGAGAACTCGGGAGTTGATTCGAACCATAAAATCAAAGCATTAGTTAACACAAGAATGCTATAGAGATTTGTAAAAGTAAATAGCCATAAGAGTGAGATAAACAGCAGAGTAAAATGAAATTTATTAAAGTCGTTAACCCTGAATCCTCTACACCTGGAGACTACTCTATTGGCCTGGACCATGTATGTGTCAGAGCACAAGCTCCAAGGAATTCTCTGCCTTTTCCCTATTTGTAAAAGCAACCCTTAGCTCATTTATTATCAACTCTTTTTCGTTTACTCTTTCCCTTTTCTCCTCATCCCTTCATAGAACGTTTTCTCCCCGTCCAAAACTTGAATCTTGCATTGCGTCCAAGTCCTCAGCGAAACAGAGACACAAGAACCCCAAGTTGTGGTTGGCTAGCACCGCAGAGTGGAGCTTAAAACCCTCGGAATAACCTCTCCGTGTGGGACAATCCATCAACAACAGACTGACGAAGGCGCGCGCTTCTTTCACACACATTTTAGCCCTTTAAATCTGCAAATAATGCAGCCGCTTACAAGCATTACGCTCCCAGGCCGTCGCCAGCGGGAGGCAGCCAGCAGGTTACGAGCAATCCACAACCCAAGGGCCAAACTGTCGCGACCTTCAAACCATCTCCGGGTAGTCTGTATTTCCGACACCCATAATACACGCCCGATACTACCGCCAGGGGATCTTCTCATCCATGCGGGAGACTTGACCGAAAATGGTTCCTTTGAGGAAGTACAAGCCGAGTTAAAATGGCTTTCAGATCAGCCGCATACATACAAGGTCCTCGTTGCAGGAAATCACGATGTCCTCCTTGACGAAGCCTTTCTCACCAAGTATCCGAAGCGGCGATACGGCCAACGAAAAACAAAGGCCGATTTGGATTGGGGTAACGTCATCTATCTTGAGGATAGTTGCATCACACTCGACATTCCATCGGCCGAATCAGTTGGGGAGGTCTCTCGAAGGCTCACAATATTTGGCAGTCCCTGGACACCACGGTACGGCACATCAGCTTTCCAATATCGACCTGACGATGAATACCACTGGTCGACTCGATTTTCCTCATTAGACACCAAACCAGACATTATCATAACTCACGGACCCCCAAAACATCATCTCGACGCGCGCGACTTCCATCGAGCAGGGTGTCCCTACCTTGCTGAGGAGATCGCTCAAGTTCGGCCACGCCTCGTCGTATTTGGACATATCCACGTTTCCTATGGACGTCAAGATGTAGTTCTAGACGCTGTACAGAGAGCATACGAGCATGTAATGACTGGATGGGCTGGTTGGATAACGGTGGGCTGGATGGCGATGCTTGTCCTTTGGGCGAAACTGAAGGAATTGGCTGTACGAAGCCGAGATGAAGAAGGGACTGTTTTCGTTAATGCTTCGGTTGTTTCTGGGCCTAAGAATAAGTTAACAAATGAGCCAATTGTGGTGGAGTTATAATCCAATTTCATTTCCTTCACTCGTGCCTATGCGCTGTTTGCGAGGTTCTCACAGCATCTACTGACGCGAGACAAGTTTCTCATGAAACCGTATCTATGCATTCATTCTAAAAATTTGACCCAGACTCATGACCCCAAATTACCCAAGGAGATAGATGTTTACAGAAACTCAGCCCTCTCTACCCAACCTTCCATTCTCATCCATTTCATATCTAGGCCCCCTTGCTCTTAACCGCATCTATAGAATCCAAGCTAAGTATCTCGGTCAAAGCATCTCTCTTAACACACTTCTCAAACGAAAAGCAGCTCGCCAAATCCTCAAGCTCCTCCTCACTCTTTCCCCTAAAAAGCTCCGCCATCTCCCAACCCGCATACTCACTCATCAGACACTCACGAATGACTCGCTCAAACTGTCGCTCAAAGGTCCAGATCTTGGGGTATCTCGTGTTCTGGTAGGCGGGAAGGATCTCCTCCTTGAGCTTGGAAAGGAAAGGCTCGTAAATATGCTTTGCCTCGTCTTTGTTTGCGACACCCCAGAAGTCGAGGCCGAGACGTTGCTTCTTCTCCACAAAGGGGGCGATGAGACGCATGTATGGTGACTGGGGATCGATGTAGACCATGCCTTGGTAGCCGATATCCTTGTACAGCCAGATCGACCAGCTGACGTCGGTCTCCTTGTAAATGTTGAGTTGTTCCTTCAGGAGTGCGAATCGCTTGGCGTTGGTCGCAACGGCTGTTTCTCCCTCCTTCTGCTCGTTCTGATAGACCGGTCCAAACTCTCCGTTCCAAATGGGCACGTTCTTGGATCTCATAAACTCGACCTTTCGCTCAAAGCTTTGCCGGAGGTGATCTCTCTGCTCCTGAGTGTGGTCATACTGAGGACCGAATGGGAAACCAAGCATGCTGTAATCGTGGCAGGCGTACACAGCATTAGGAAGAGGGTCTTCAGGGAAAGCTCTGAAGTCCATGGAGTAAGTGTTGCCATCGATAAAGATCATGTGGTCAGGGTCGATAGCTCGGATGCTCTTCTCGGCGCGCTCGTACCACTTGATCAGCCTCTCACCATAGTAACCTGACTTGTTCTTCTTAGGATCGGAAGGCTCGTTAAGAAGGTTGTAACCAGCCACCACAGGGTTGTTCTTATAGTGCTTGGCCAAAGCCTCCCACAGCTGAATCGCTCGGTCTTGGTGGTCCTTATAGTCCCAGAACATGGCTCGTGCAATGCCAGAGTCGCTGTGCCAGTCCTGGTTCTGACCTCCGGGAACTGCGTGCATGTCGAGAACGACATAAAGGTTGTGTCGACCGCAGATGTTGACGTATTTATCCAGTAGATCGAAGCCCTCCTGCTTGAGCGTGTCGGGGCTAAGATCATCCATAAAGTGTCGGTAGTTGAAGGGGATTCGGATACAGTTCAAGCCAAGGGAAGCAAAGTAGGCGGCATCTGAGTCGGTAAAGAAGTGGTGAAGGAGTCTGTCAAAGAAGTATGTGGCCTTGTCCTCTCCAAGGACTTCAGCCATCTGAGCGCGATGCTCATGCTCGTGTCCGGAGTAGCCGGTGATGAAGTTCTCCATGTTTAGCATGCCACCGATAGCAGCACCCTTGAGAACGACGGTCTCGCCTGACGGGTTGACGATTCGACTTCCATCTGTATGCAGCATAGTGCAAGCCGAAGACTTTTGAGGGGTTGGTCTCTCAGAGACCTTGTAAGATCCCTTGCTGTCTGCGGTCGCGACCATTTTGATGAAGACTCAAAGATGTCTTTTTCGGGAAGAAAAGGCAGAGAAATAATAATCTAAATGCTCTACACAGTTATGCTATGCTTGTCTTGTCTTTCAGCATTCAAGTTGCAGCACGAATCAAGGCTTAAATGGTCAAGGTCCCAAGTGGGTTGGGTCCTTGTGATCGCTTAAAGGCGACACTCCCCGACCTTCTCAGACGATGGCAAGGATCGACGTCTCACTTGACCCGGGGAAACAATGGGGTCAACTCAAGTAGGATTTAGCCGTCGTAAATTTACCATTGCCAAACATTAGTTGATCGATCGATTCAAACGTCCGTCCATCAAAGCTACATTCCCCGGATCAGCTGTCAAAGCTCATCATTACCCCCTGCAGGAACGCTCTTCGTGCGGAGAGCTCTGGGGCCTCGTCTTCCCACGAGCTAAGGAGGTACATGATCTTCTGCACGGCCTCGTGCCAACCCCTGGGCATAGTGGCTCCCAACACGCGGCCCCCGAGTAGGATACCGGCAGAGCGGACGCAGGCCCTGATCAGCAGCCACGTCCCGTGATGACGATGCAACATTCCGACTTCATTCACTTGCACTCGAATAACGTGATACTCCAATCCTTTATCTGCGTACTCTTTACCAGGCAAGTCTAGCATCAGCCCTCTCTCAAGGGCGTTGAAGTGGGCCATGACAAATGCCCAGTAGATGGCTTCGAAGAAGTTGACGAGATGCCCGCGAAGGACAAACGTGCACACATTGTCTTCTGTAGGTGGTCTGGAAAGACAGAGCTCTGGGGGTAGGCTACCAGCCCACTGGTGAGCCTGTGTCTCGTAATCTGGTACCCTTGCGGCCAGATCCCTGAGGAAGTCCAGATTAGAAGCAGAAGAACGGTGCAGCTCAAGTATTTCGTTGGCGATCCGACTGTAGAGTCGTCGCAGAGATATCTCAGCCAGGTAAAAGAGCCATGATGCTCTTTGTCTGTCTGAGTCTGTCGTCTTGTTCGAGTCAAGCGGATGGGGCGGCGTGGGAAAGAATGGAGGATACAGATTGCTCGAAGAATGATGAGACTTGTTGAAATCCGGCAACATCAGCTCCGACCTTAATTCATGCTCCGACTTCCACGAAGACCAATAAATCGCTTCTTGCTGCGTCTCATCAGCCACCGGCTGCACCATGTCCAGCTCCGAGCCGCCTCCCCTATGCGCCCTCTGCAGAAACGGCAACGTCTGACAAGCAGCCAAGGCCTGCGAGAAGAACCTCCAAGCTTCAAAGGGCTGAAAGTTGCACATCAAAAACACCCCAGACAAAAAGAAGCACTGCGCTCCGATTATGTCCGATTGCGTCATGAGCGTCCCGATCCTCTTTTGCGCCGCGTGGAACAGCTTCTGGGCCTCGAGATAGTTTGCTGTATCCGGCTTAGACCCAAGGCTCGGTCCCAGGGGAGTGGCAATCTTTCCCAGAGCGCAGATGAGCAGGGCCAGGCACGAGTTTGCCGACCAGTCTATCCCTTCCATCATTGTGCTCGTGACGAGCTGCCGAGTAGCCGTCTCCTCAAGGATGGGGTTTTTACAGTGCACGTGAGTAAAGAAGTTGTCTAGAAGCATTTTCACGCCTGGCGTGTCCATGTCGACAATTCCACTCAGTGGGCTGCATCCAGGGGAGTACATGTCCCGTGGCTGGGCAGGGGAAGCTTGGAGGCTCTCCTGAGGCGAGTGCTGAGCCAGGACGGACCAAATAAGCAGACTCTCCATCTTTTCCGGAAGAATACTCCTCAGGGGGATATCATTGAGATCACCAATAGGTCTGGCAGGTGAACTCGAAGATGATTGCATCTCTTCATTCTGACAAAACGTTTGTTGAGTCGCATTGACAGCTTCATTTCCCAGCCCCTGCTCGGCACGCGGCTCTTTGATCAGCCTCTCAAGCTCATCTAATCGTTCGAGGATCTTGAGACTCGCGGGGTCAAAAGCCGAGAGGTCGACAGGTGATTGAATGCAGGTCGCGCCAACGCTGAGGCAGTATGAACACGATGGCTTCCGATTATCGCATTTCGTCTTTCTAGCTCGGCAGACCTGACAGGCGGCGTTCGCCCTCTTGCGCGGGTAAAAGGCAGTTCCGCGAGCTGCCGGCCTCTTACCAGGGGGACGGTCTCTGTCTACCGAGGTCTCGTCCATCTGCTCAGCTTGTTTCGGTGGAGTCATGGTTTTGTTAGGGGGTGGTGTGCATGAAGGGTTAGCGAGCCACGGTCAGTGTCCTGTCGGGGAATCTCGCCCCTTATAACTACCGCTGGAGACAGTAAACGGCTCACTCGTTCAGCTGGAAAACCTTGTCGGGGAGTCTCGCCCTTAACGGCCAGACTGGGTTAAGCGGATCCCCCACATTCCCAGGATCCATGCGACAGCTCCAATAGCTTCTCTCCCCACAAACCCCAGACCGGCCTAGACGAAGCTCGGATGTCGTCTTGTGACTTGGAAGAGCTAATCTTGTCAGGCCATGAACTGTCGTCTTTAGCCGGGTCTTGTGGTTTCTCGACATGGCGTTGCGTTGCGAGACGACAACCGCTGATGACCGACGACAACTATTATGTCACGGCTGCAACTATATAATCCTCGAGCATTATCCCAAGTCGAAAAACTCGTACCAAGAGACTCACCGGTCTTTCACATACTTAATTGAACCATCAGATCATCCTTCATCTTTATAGCTTCTCAGATCATGGCTGCTGAAGACATCTCCCCAGGAGGCAAGCCCTCGCTTGCTCTGGAACCCAAAGCCTCGGGTGCCGAGTTTGCGGATCCCAAGGCCGAGGTTGTCAATGCGGATCGTCAAGCTGAACATGACTTGACTCTTCGACAAGTCCTCCGTCACCATCCAGCACTAATTGGATGGTCCTTTTTCTATGCTGTTGCTGCCATTGGCTGGTTAGTTGAACTCTGATTGATCGTGGTGATGAGATTAGGTACTAACATTGAACAGGGGCTTTGATGCTCAGATCAACGGTGCCGCCATCTCTGTTGAATCCTTCCGTCGTGACTTTGGGTATACAATTCCCTTCCATCTTCACTACAACAACAACAACTAACAATATCCAGATATGTTCAAGATGGCGTAGCAATTCTCCCCGCCGACTGGCAATCAGCCTTCAACCTCATCACCAGCGTCGGCGGCTTCTTCGCCGGATTCCTCTGCTCCTACCTCTGCGACCGTATCGGCCGCAAGTGGTCTCTCGCCATTGGCCTCGTGTTTGCCACAGGCGGCATCTTTGGAGAAGTCTTTGCCACCTCCAACGCATCCTTCCTCATCGCCAAGCTCATCCTCGGTTGTGGACTTGGCTTCTACCTCACCATCGCCCCTCTTGCAACCTCCGAGATCGCACCCGTGGTCCTTCGAGGTATCGCGACAGCCGGTGTCAACCTGGGCATTGCCATCGGTCAGCTCGTTTCCAATGCCGTCATCAAGGGTTTCGGTGAGAGGGAGGATAGCTGGGGATGGCGTGGACCCTTTACCACGCAGTTCTTCTTCGTCATCGTCCTTGCTATCGGCCTTCCATTTGCCCCCGAGACACCTTGGTATCTGGCTCGAAAGGGCAAGCTCGAGGAGGCAAAGAAGTCTCTGATCCAGCTGTACGGATCCAACATTGACGTCGAGGCCAAGCTTGCCGCTATCCAGACCACCATTGCCGAGGAGGATGCTGCCCGAGCTGAGGAGGCGTCATGGTCTCAGTGCTTCAGAGGCACTGATCTTATCCGATCCATCATCAGCATCGGCGTGTTTGTCTGCCAGCATCTAGTGGGGATTGTCTTCGTTCTGGGTTACTCGACCTACTTCTTCCAGCTCGCCGGTCTCGCCGAATCCCGCAGCTTTGACCTGGGTGTCGTGGTTACAGCCTGTGGTGTGGCCGGCAACATCTGCAGTTGGTTCGTCGTCAACTCATTTGGTCGTCGCAGTATCTTTGTTATTGGCATGGGCGCGCTTACGACCCTTCTATTCCTCATTGGAATCATGGATGTTGTTCCTACCTCGGCTGCCAAGTGGGTGCAGGCCGCATGCAGTGTCATCTACGCCTTTGTCTACTTTGCCACGGTCGGAGCCATGGCTTTCGCAGTCCTAGGAGAAACCTGCTCTCTGGCTCTCAAGGCTAAGGCCATGGCCCTGGCTACAGCCACGCAGTCCGTCATGGGTATTGCCATGAACGTCTCGATCCCCTACATGGTCAACCCGGATGAGGGCAACCTGAAGGGCAAGGTCGGCTTCATCTTTGGAGGTCTTGGCCTGCTGGGCATGATCTGGAGCTGGATCTTTGTTCCTGAACTCAAGGGAAGGCGATACGATGAGATTGATCGGCTGTTTGAGCTCAAGGTCAGCCCGAGGAAGATGGGTACTTATAAGCTGGAGTAAGCAGTGGTTGGCCAAGATGTAATTGGGTGACAGTCAAGTTGATTAAATTTTGGGCGATAAAATCTGGGAGTTGCGATAAGATAGCGAGCGCAATTTCACAATATTCAGTTCTTTAACAGTTTTGATGGCCAATCTGGTGATTTCTCCAGAGTGAAGGGATGTGGTCTTGCACAACAAGGGGTTAATTAATGCGATGAAATATTATGATCGCAGCTGTACTCTGCCCCTACTGGTGTCCCTAATACTCTATGTTTCGGATAAGAACGCGATAGGTCCTGTCCTATCCTACAATTCAACCTGCAAAAAAGACATTGCCAGGTGATGACAACTTCAAAAAGAAACACACTAAGATGATGGTCTTTGGACGAACGGGGAATCGAACCCCGGACCTCTCGCAGATCGTCTTTAGAACCTGAAGGTTCAGAGATGCGAAGCGAGCATTATACCCCTAAACCATTCGCCCGATTGATTGTGAATGACGCAACGTTAATGAGTCTGACAAGCGCTACCCAAACTGGGTCAACGCCCACTTGGTGGCGACTCCCTGGTCAAATTAGACTGTTCTTGATTGAAATGATGCCTGAGTTACATTATGGGATGTTTACTAGGCATAGAGCTTCTTATTACGCCTGTGTTGCTGATTTGTGAACATCTTACACTTGGTGCTAGAAGGTGGCTTAAGACTAATACGTTTACATACTGCTATCTATCATTTGACAGACAAGCTATTCAGTCCTAGCAGTTGTAAGCCCGGAAAACGCGGATGACTTGCAAAATTAAGTTAAAACAGTTTCATAAAGAAATAGGGAATCTCTATCTTATTGTTTAATTATCTCTCTTAGCTAGCCAGCTTTAATCCAAGATCAACATCTCGAGCTGTTTCTTCGTCAGATGCAGATGCAGGCCTACCCTAGATCACTCGATATTGATTACTCAGCAGTCCGGGGCCAAGGTGAGTCCGCAACTCCGCGCGTCAACCTGGCTCGCCTCGCCTGGTTCATGCCCTACCATGCACGCGTGGGGTCACCTGCAGCCATGGCGATACGAACTCCCCTGCAACAAGACGAGATACGACTTCTTCGCTTGACTTCTGACAAGGTAACAACCGAACATCCCTATGTTCCGTGGTGTTGGTGTTGACGTTGGCGAAACTAGACAGACCCAAACTCTCAGCCCGTCATCACCTTTGAACAAGTCTCACTGTCGGATCCCAATTTCCCCAGTTTTGTCGCCCTTTCATACGTATGGGGCAACCTGGAAGATACCCTGCCCCTTCACGTTTCGGGAGAAGTCATCCCAGCCACCAGAAATCTCCATGTAATTCTGCAGTGTCTCTCTTCAGCCGACTTTGACCAATTCCTTTGGGTTGATGCTCTATGCATAAACCAGAATGACTTGCTTGAACGTTCTGCCCAGGTAGCCTTGATGGGCGGTATATATTCCCGCGCGTCATATGTCTTGGCTTTTCTCTCACCCTTGTCGGAACCTTTTGACCTTGGCCTGGATTTCCTTCAAGAGGCAGCTCGTGATTCGGAGCTTCACTATGAGCCCTCGCTGTCCCCTCACATCTCCGTTAACGGCCTCACCGCTAGCTCCGAATCTCTCCGAGAATCTCTCATTTCCTTTTTCGCCGCCCCATGGTGGACCCGAGTGTGGACCGTCCAAGAATATGCCCTGGCAGCCAAGGTTATTTTCCAATGTGGAAATCGGCAGATGGAAGGAAGTGTAGTCCTAACAGCCTTTAGAAACTTGGCAACACACGAGAGGAAATGCTGCTGGGCCGCTCGTCGAGCTGCTGATGGCAATGCTCGTGGCTTCCTGGATTATCCTAGCGAGGCGAACAACGGACTGACATTGTTCAAAGCTACTCTCCGGATAAACAACCTCAACTCCATCGTCAACTCTGAAGCATTTGGTGTTCAGGACCTGCTGGATGCCACTAGTCTATTTCGGACGAGACAATGCTCAGATCCGCGTGATAGAGTATTTGGGCTTCTGGGGTTGCATCTCAAAGACAATAACCTCCAGAAGATGCTACCGACAGATTACACCATTTCGACGGCGCTCCTCTACCGCAACCTTGCTATGGCTGCTATTGAGAATTCTGAAACGTTGGACGTGCTAAGTCATGTCTTACATAGGCCATCCATTCACAAGAGGACACCAGGATTGCCAAGCTGGGTTCCAGACTGGGATGCTCTCATGGACGATGACTATCATTTGATGTACACGGAGAGGACCGACAAGTTGCGCCATTTCTCAGCTTCAAAGAATCTAAAGCCAAAATGGATTCTCCATGATTCAGGGCTAGTCACGACCCATGGCCTCCAGTTTGCCAAGATCGCAGCTACAGCTCCAGGCTATCCCGACCCTGACTCAACGACAGGGGGAAAGCAATTGCTAGAGAAATGGCGTCAACTTTCCGGCCTGCCTCGAGAACCAACAGTCTCTCCCAACGGAGACTCTGACGAGTCCAAGCGAGAATGGGCCTTCCAGCGGTCACTTTGTGGCAATGTCACTCTTTCACAATGGGCGGACCATTCGTGTAACCACACAGCGGCATACAACACATGGCACTCATGGTTTACTCACCCAGAGCCTGCTTCGCTACCAGAGGACGCGAGATCAACTGCTCGCGAGTTTGACTTTCTGGTTCAAATTGCTTCTTTGGGTAGGTGCTTTTTTGTGACGGAAGATGGAGATATGGCGTTTGGGCCAGAGTTGGCACAGGTGGGTGATGTTGTTTTCATCATCCCTGGGGGAAGAGTGCCATATGTATTACGAAAGGTTAATTCTTCGGAGGGTCAAGCACCGGAGTATGAGTTTATTGGTGATGCGTTTGTTGATTGTACCATGGTTGGCGAGAAGGTCGAGGGTTCTCCGACGTTTCAAGACATGACGATTGTTTATTGATAGATTATTGCCCTCGCTTGCAAACTCCTGATGGGGAGCACGCTGTCAACTGTCTTTAATATCTCATCAAATATCGCCGTGAATGCATCAAATTAAAGACACTACCCCCGAAACGCCTTTCCAGTGCTCACATTCAGTTTAGTCCACATAGATCCTGTAGCCATATACCATGCAAACTCCGTCGGCCAGTAAACATGCATCATCCAGAGCCAAGGCCATGGATCCCACGCTTCAAATGTTCCATCCTTCCAGTACAAAAGATGATGAGCAAATGCACGTATCGACCTGTGGAATTCAGACAGTGTCATTGTGCCACAGAACAGGGTCTGGTAGAGGGGACAGATAACCAACTCTACCAGATCTTGACTGGCCCAGTAGTACCGCTGGGGGTTCGTTGGCGAGAGAGGAGGGGTAGAAAGAGGCTTTTGTGTTTGAGATTCAGATAGAACTGAAAGATACTCGTCGACAATCTCAGGAGTCTCGTTGAAGAGAAGAATCGCAGTGTGAACTCTGGGGTTACACTCAATGGGATATATCATCACCTCCTTTTCCACTTCAGACTGTGTCGCCTCCTCATCTTCCCTCTCAGTCAAAAAGTCAAAACTCAAATGCCCAGTGAAATTATCTCCACCTGCTTCCGCTTGCTTGATCGTAAACTCGAGCATGGCTTTGCTCAACGGAGAGTCGGCGGGAAGAGCATCGTAATGCATGAGCACATCGGCGGAGCGACACGCAACAAAGGCGCAAACTCGGCCGCGGATGACTAGAGCATGCGTGCAAAACTCGGGGCCGGAGATGAATTCTTGTATGATGAAGGAGCACTTGGCTGACTTGAAGGGGATTGAATCGATGCGAGCGAGTGTGGCATCTTCAGAGGCCAAAGGTAGTAAAGGCATGGAAAACCGGGCAACATCGTCAACACCAATAGGCTTGACAAGATATCGCTTGAATCCTGGCTTGTACTCCAGACCTTCATGCCGTCTGAGAAAGTCAATCACCTCCTCCTGTCCACTAACAATCTCAGTAGTAGGAACAGTTACACCGAGGGTTTTCGTGTATTCGATGAATGTATCCTTTTCATGAAGCTTTCGCACATCTTCGACACCAAACTGGATGACCTTGACGCTCGTACGAGTTTCGAGAATCTCTTTGGCTGCTGCATCCTGAATGGCGGCGTTGACGTCTGAGACGGAGATCCAAAGATCCACTCCTTCTTTCTGGATGATCTCTACCAATTTCTCCAAGTAAGGATCATTGAGGTTGACATCGGACGAGCCGGAAGGGTTTGGAAGGTGATAATATTTATCCACCGCACAAGAAACTCGCCCAGGAGAGAGCGAATAGCAGTCAGCTCCTATCACACGATGGCCATGACGGTATAAAAGGCGGGCCAGTGCAAGACCCTTTGCCATATTCACCCCGGTGACAAGGACTGTGACTCTCTTTTCAGCATCTCGAGGTTTGTTGGTAGTACCGGAAGTGAACCGATTCCATAGATATGCCGTGAACGCAACTACGGCAGTCGTGGGGAGCAGGGCCAGGCTCAGTAATAGGAGCGATAGGTTCTTGAGGAAATGATATAAACGAGACTTCTCCATCGATCCTTTCGGCCCGAGATCTTTTGGTGCCATCGAGAGTTTGACGTCGGACAGGGAGAATGGACAAAGAATAACAACCAGACCGCGAAAACGAATCCAACTGGCTCAGTGTTTGCTTATAGAAAAGCCCACAAGAAGCCTTACAAATGTTGCCGACTGTAGCTAAAAAGCCAAGAGCCAAGAGTCGAGAGCCTGGTCGAAATATCAAAGACGTCATGACTTCGCGGGGATCGTTTCACAGAAACGCGGTCTGGTGGAGCGGCCCGGAGCAACACATTCCGCAACAAGTCTATTGGATTTCAGATGGTATTTCTGAGAGAAGAGCCCTAGTCTAAAATTGGGAAAGCCGGAGTGAGGAATGGTACTGTAGCTCTATGCTCGATTATCCAAAAGCGGCGAACCGAGGGTTGGAGAGACGGGACGGGATACACGAGTAGTACGGAGTCGATATTGCATATTCCCGCGATTGAATATGACATGTAGCTTTGGCTCCATTCCTTAAAGAAGTACAGTATTGGATACATCTTCCCGTGTACGTACCCAGGCTGACTCGACCGTTGAGGCTTACTGGACTAGTCGAGAATCATGGCTTCATAGATCACACGAAACCCCTGAAAACGGCCATTCACACTGAAGCGACCCCCGGAGAATGGGTCCCCTCACGTTGTATCACTAAGAAAATGTTTCATCTATTTTTCGTAAAAGTAACACGAGGGGGCTGACCGCATCTTTCTCTATGACGTGATAGACTGTTGCTCAAGGGAGTTGCATATTTTTTTGTCACAGTCAGCTGTCAGCACAGCAGAGATGCAGTTGGTAGAAAAGGAAAACATGGTGACATTGGCAGATGTTACAACGTTCGGGTCGTTGCTACGGTAAAAGACCCTGTGATAGTGGCAGATCAGTCGTGGAAGATTCCACGGTAGCCCTTCTCCCCGGCCCTCCATCTTGAGCATATTCCTGTGAAACACTGCTTTTCACATGCCCCAAGGAATCTCCCGCGTAAAGTCTCCTCCTTTCGCATACGGAAGACATGGGGAAACTTTGATGACGCGCACATGCGAGATGGTAGCGTAATCGAATCTGCCTTTGAGTTTAGATCGATCCAGGCACCGCCCCACGCCCATCTCCAGATGTCTGAGATACCCGTCTCTCAAAAGATGGTGTGGGGACCCTTTATCCCTCGTGTCTAACAACGTGTGTTTTCTCCATGACGGTTATCCGAGTCCCCGGCGAACGCATTCTTGGCGATACCTCCCGCCAAAGTATATGACACCTCGACGGGGAGATTTACAAGACACTCTACGGAATAGGCTAGAAGAAATCTATGCCGTGCTTCTGAAAGGGTCCTTTCAGCCATTCATTGGTTAGGCTGCCGGACACATCTCCGCGACTTGATGACACGAATATTCTCGAGTTCGCGTGGTACGACTGGTTTGGCCATAGACTAGGCCGATCGCATCATTATTCGCTCAAAACACTGCATGATCTATAGCCAATAATACCAGTAGAATGGTGTTGATGTTTTTGTACCTCCAAGGTGGTATAATCTCAGCCTTGGGTTGTGTACCATCTACAAGTCTCGGTGAAGACACTCCTCCATCGTCGGCAGTTGAATCGACTCAACATGGCTCAACAACCGATCCACTCAGAAACAACTCCCTTGCCCATCTCTCCTGTCGTGTCTCGCTGTGGCTTGAACGACATAAAAGCCGCTCTCCCATACACACAAGTATCCCTCCCGTACCCTATCCATCACCCTCTTCATCTTCTCTACCCCTCAAAACATCCTACACCAAAATCCTTTTGCCCAACATGTCTGATATGAAGGCCACTGTCGAGCCCACCACAAAGGGCTTCTCAGTCTGCGGCTACGAAAAGATTGAATACGACTTTGAGTTCCTCGATGGCGTCTTCAACGTTGCCAACGTGCAGCTGGCCCAGTGCTACAAGCCCTGGGGGCGCTGCCTCGCCGTCATGGATTTAAATATTTTCAACCTGTACGGCGCAGAGATGCAGAAGTACTTTGATGAACATGGTATCACTCTCAAGATTCACAAGACCATGATTGGCGAAAAGGCCAAGAGTATGGAGACTTTGCTTTCTATTGTTGACTCTATGACTGAGTTTGGCATCTATCGAAAGGAGCCTGTCCTTGTTGTTGGTGGTGGCCTTGTCACTGATGTGGCTGGGTATGTTATAATTATACTTTCTCCTATGGTGCTCCTATCTCTGACTACCTTGATAGCTTCGCTTGTGCTGCCTATCGCCGCAACACCAACTACATCCGCATCCCAACCACAGTCATTGGCCTCATTGATGCTTCAGTCTCCATCAAAGTCGCCGTCAACTACGGCCGATACAAGAACCGCCTAGGAGCCTACCACGCCCCATCCCACACTTTCCTTGACTTTACCTTCTTGCGTACTCTTCCCAAGGCGCAGATCCGTAACGGATTTGCCGAGCTCATCAAGATCTCCACATGTGCTCATCGTGAGACGTATGAGCTGCTTGATGGGTACTGTGAGGAGTTGATCGACACGGCGTTTGGTCGGTCTGATGGTGCTTCGGAGGAGATCAAGACTGTTGCTGACAAGATCTGTCGGGCTGGTATTTATGAGATGTTGAAGCTGGAGACGCCGAACCTTCATGAGATTATGCTTGACCGCGTGATTGCTTACGGACACACGTAAGTGCTTCTCATCTATCTTGATTGATTAACGATTAACTAACATGGCAACAGTTGGTCTCCTCTACATGAGCTTGTGCCAGAGACGCCTCTTCGACACGGCCATGCCATCTCGATTGATATGGCCTACTCAGCCACACTCGCTCACTCACGAGGACTTCTCTCAACCGAAGAGCACAAGCGCTTGCTAAACCTCTTCTCTCGAGCAGGTCTTTCCATGGACCACCCCCAGTTTGATGGCCCTCTATTGGAGAGTGCCACGGCTGCCATCCTCAAGACACGAGACGGCAAGCTTCGAGCTGCTGTTCCTGTCAGTCCCATGGGCGACTGTGTCTTCCTCAATGATGTCAGCCACGAGGAGATGTGCAGTGCACTTGAGACACATAAGAAGTTCATGAAGAACTTCCCTCGCCAGGGTGAAGGTCTCGAGGCCTACGTAGATGCCAGCGACACCGGCTACACGGTTCAAGGCACTCCGGTCGAGAATGGTGCCGCCAAGGGTCTGCCCATGAATAGTGTCGAGAACAGTTACCTTCACGCATCCGGCCCAGAGGGTGTGGATGGTCTTCAGAGCAGCAGTGATGAGGAGACGACCAACTATACCCTTAACGGCCGGTCGAACGGGTATAAGGACGGAGTTGGAAAGCTTAGCAGTGGGCTGAAGGACAAGGTGAATGGTCTGGAGAATCACATTTTCAACACTGTTGCTGTTGACAGTCTGCGTGGATCTTGATGCAATGGAGGGCGCTGGCATCTAAGTATGCTTGCGGGCTTCATTGGGAGTTTTATACTTGCACACAAGGCCAGTTAGGAACAGTCGACTTCTTGGATAAGTCATTGGCTGATTATAATCATGCATCACAAAATAGCACAACAAGTTTGATTTGTCTCATCTGTCTGTCATAGTATAGGTGGTCTAGACCCTGTTTTGGTTCCCTCCAGCATTGACGGTTCTGCCCATACGAATACTGGCTTGTGCCTTTGACCGACCGTTTGCCACATCCCTCAAGCATCTGAAACGGTTCTATTTTCGGGCACCCGTCTTCCAAAGATACAATAACCATGTACCAAGAGATTCGGCTATGGTATTTCGACGATTGGTTGCTCGGGAGCCCCCAGCCTTCCGGAGCAATTTGACCAAGCACCAAGAAAGAAATAGCGAGTGTCCAGGAACTATAGAAGGCAATTGATCATCCTTTTTTTGCCGGTAATGCAGAAATAGGAGAGATTGTCCCATTCATCTTTTCAGCTTTCAGCCTCCCTCAACGTGATTTAGCCACAAACAAAAAATCACATTCCATTTCATTATCGCCAAGCAGGAAAGGAAATTAAATACAGGCTGCTAGAGGCAGTGGAGGCGTAGATCTTGAGGTGCGCAAGCCACTGGAGGCATCCCCGGAACGCCCGCTCGATAGTGTGGAAATCGGCCCCTTGCAAACTTCTATAGGCTCTTATGGATGTTCTAGACGTTGGATACATCAGTTAAAGCTGCTGATATTCTGGTGTACTCGCACCGGGCTATCTCCATTTCTAAATGGCCCAATAATGGACTCCTGAGCGTATTCACATGGGGAGAAGCTCAAGTACTTCTTTTAGAGGATAGAAAGATTGCATCTCGGAATGCATGCTACGCGACAAGCCCCGGACTCTTGATCAATTCTCATTAACTGCAAGCCACACTTCCTATTCAGCTACACTATTTGCTATTCTCTAACTCGATCTGGACCTGCATCGGTTCATCAATCTCAGAATAGGCAAGAAAACCCCGGTTCTTTCTGCAAGTCTCAGCCTCTGTCCGTTAGTCTGCTCTTGGACCGTCGTTTCTGCGTCGTTTCTACGCGAATAATCGTCCACATTTGTCTTTGATATTCACAGATATGGACCGAAATCTCTTGTCAGGCAGCCACATCTTGTCGGGGCGGCGCGGCGCGGCACGGGACGGAATGATGGGCGCCTCCTGCTTGACCACTTTGGGGATGGTGAAGGAAGGGCTGAGAGATGTTGGTTATTGATGCCGGGCAGTTCGAGTAGCAAGGGAGGTCAATTCAATAGAACATTGGTTTGCTTATAAAAGCGATAGCCTCAGCCGCCGGGATTGCTCATTAACCATTCTCTTGTTCACTCCCCAACTCCTATCTCAACCTTCTCAGCTCTACTTCATACTTATCTCAAATAACCCGAGCCAAAATGCTCCGCTATCTCCTAACCCTGTTCCTCCTGGAACTATGCCTTGCCTCAGTCTTGCCTCAAGAGAGTATGTCAGAGTACCCGGACTGCGACTGCACCGGTAATTTCGTCAAGCCCGATCGCTCGGTCTATTATGAGTACATCTGCGGCGACTGGCGTCTTGGACCTCGAGTTCTCCCCAGGAAGCTTCCTCTCGGCGCTTTCGTTGACAGCTATGACCGCTTTGGAGGTCTGACCCCGAACGAGTTCCTTGAGAGGTGGTGGAATCATACGGGTACTGGATGGAAATATCCGGATGATAATGGATTCCAACTTGATGAAGGGAACCTCCCTATGCGTGCCAACATGACCCTGACGGTGGGCATGCTTGTTGATCGGTTCGGCGACGCTGGTGGTAAGCAATCTCAGTGTCTATCATGAGTCTAAGTCTGATGTAATTGCAGGCCGCTATCTCTCTCCTGCCAGCGCTCCTTTCTCCCAGAGGGCTCTTCATCCCGGGAACCTTGACACTCCCCCGAGCTTTCCAGAATTCCCCAACAACTACCGCGTCTACAGAGTCATGAAGAACATTACCGTCATTGCTGGGCCTATCCGCCCTTGGTTCGGTCAGCCAGGACTTGGAACGCAGTTTTTCCTAGGTGACAATGTCAATGTGTGGAAATACATTAAGGATGACTCCTTGTTGCCACTTAACCCTCAGGGCCTTGTCGAGATCGATCCAGGCTGTAAATTCGAGCGCATGGATCTAAAGTAGCAGCCTAATATCCTAGAGAGTCATCGGAAAACAGAATCTAGACTAGGCTTTCCTTGACCTTTCTCCTCTCCAATTGCCATGCATGCATGATCACGAGACATGAATAATTGCCAAGCTCTGCAAGTGTTCATCGTATGATAGCCGGATCCTCGTCGGCGGGGTGGAATTGGCTTTGGTCTGATAGGGAGAATGAGAGGGTTGTTTTCCGCGGAAAGGGAAACTCCTTAATGCCCGCGGAAAACCTCCCAACACCATCTCAATTGCTTGCACACGCGGCACAATTTTATGGAAACCGTCGGTTGAAGAACTCATTGCAACCCTATCAAGCTATCCGTTCACCCTATCACCAGTTTTCCGCGGCAAAGAGAATCCCCTCTCCGCAGAGCATCAGCACACTGGATATAAATGCCAGGTTCAAGGTTCCGAGTGAAGACTGTTTCTTTCTTCTTTACCACTATTCAAACTTTCATCTCCGCTACCAAGAAATCATGACTTCCAATGGTGTTTCTACTTTCTGGACGAGGGCTGACAAGTACCTCATGTCGACGGGCGTCCCCTACTCCCCCGTCGTCATCACCAAAGCCGAGGGCACACGACTTTACGATGCCAATGGCAGAGAGATCCTTGACTTTACCTCTGGTCAGATGAGCTCCCTTCTCGGTCACTCTCACCCCGAGATTGTTGAAGTTGTCAAGAAATATGTTGCCGAACTGGATCACCTCCTCAGCAACATGATCTCACACCCCGTGGTTGATCTCGCCGAGCGACTTGCGCGTCTCCTCCCAGCCCCTCTTGAAAAGTCCTTCTTTCTCAACACTGGCTCCGAGACCACTGAAGCCGCTATAAAGATGGCCAAGTACTATACTGGCAAGTTCGAGATTGTCGCCTTTTCGGCTAGCTATCATGGTTTGACCCAAGGTTCTGGCTCTGCAACCTTTTCTGCAGGCCGAAAGAACGGTGGCCCAGCCATGCCGGGCCAACTTGCCTTCCCGGCCCCATATGCCTACCGCTCGCCGTTTCGAAAGGCTGACGGGTCATATGACTGGGAGACTGAGCTCCAGTTTGGTTGGTCCATGATTGATCGACAGAGCGTTGGATCCCTTGCAGCGTTTATTATGGAACCCATCCTCAGCACCGGAGGCATTCTCGACATGCCCGAGGGCTACCTCCAGCGAATGAGCCAAGAGTGCAAGAAACGTGGCATGCTGCTCATCATGGACGAGGCTCAGACTGGAGTTGGACGAACTGGTCAGATGTTTGCCTTTGAGAAGGATGGAATTGTCCCCGATATTCTGGCCCTCTCCAAGACCCTTGGTTGTGGGTTGCCACTGGCATCCGTTTCAACTACCGCCGAAATCGAGGAGGGCTGCAAGAAGGCAGGCTTCCTGTGGTTGACGACCCATCTCAACGATCCTCTAACTGCCGCCGTTGGTGAAAAAGTTCTTGAGATTGTCGAGCGAGACGATGTCTGCAAAAAGGCATCAGAGAGAGGTGCCCAACTCCGTGGGGGTCTGCTGAAACTGCAGAAGAAGTACTGGTGCATCGGTGACATCAGAGGCCGAGGCCTTCTTCAGGGTGTCGAGATCATTTCGGACCCTAAGACCAAGGCACCGGGCTCTGATCTTGGACAGAAGATTTCGGACAAAGCCATGGAGCTCGGTCTGTCTTGCAACATTGTCAATCTTCCGGGAATGGGCGGAGTGTTTCGGCTTGCGCCACCTGTCACTGTGACGGCCGAGGAGATTAGTGAGGGGCTGAGGATTCTTGAGGAGGCATTCGCCTACGGAATGAATACTCTGCCTTAGCCGTGAGTGATGGCCATGGTAAAGGAGGGGAGAAGTTCAAGTTCGTTGGATGGCTTCAGTTGATGACGAACGAATATGGGCAGGTTTACACAAGTGGCCGAAAATCGTTACTAATGGGGAGGTAACGATAAATAGATATCTAAGGAAAGTCTAAAGTTGACAATAAATCTGAGTTTATGCATAGCTATTGAAACCCCCCAGCTTCCGTTTTGACACAGGACCAGACATGAATTGCAATGTATGTCACCTGCGGTGACGCCGGAAAAGACTTGGTCAGGGTCCGTAACTGATATTCGGATCAAGGTGCTTCCGTTCTCATTTTAATATGTGAGGTCATAATTACGAAGACCAAGCATTGGGTGAGGATACTGAATGATATCATCGATTGACACTGCACTGTTATATATCAAAGGGAGACAACTTCTACTCACATAACTTGAACTTATCAACCTCTGAACACATCTCAATTATTCCATTCAGCATAAAATTCACTAGTAAACATGGAAGGAGACATTCCTCAGAAAGACGAACTCCAGGCCCGGGCTATGGAGGGTCATCCCATCAGTCAGGCCGAAGCATTCACCATCGCCGCCAACGAATCCGACATGACTGGCCGTGGGCCCATCAAAGGTGGCACTGCAGCAACTGCTCAGGGTATCCATGACAGACAGCAAAACTTTCTTGAAAAGGCGGGCGATATTGCTCGGAAGCCTATTAACGAGATTACGAAGAAGGATGCAGCCGAGGTGCAGAGCGCAGAGGTACGACATAGGCATCCAGGGCATTCAACTGCAGCTAACAATATATAGGCTCGCCTTGCCGGAGGACCTGTAGGAAGAGGGTCGTTTTCGTCAGACGTTCAGTCGGTAGCTGATCAGAATGCGCGAGCAACTGGGGAGTAAAAGGGGCTAAGGGGGGCCATCTCGGAGTGTCATAGTTGGTTTCTACGCCAATTCTTCCAAGTAATGTGTCAACTGATCACTAAAAGTATTTCACTCTATGTTGAAACGTTATGGGTTCAGCACAAGTAATATGCAGCTTTCGTAATGATTCGATGTGCTGTTTACCTGTGTCCCTTTTAAACTCTTATAGGTTATTCCATCCTTACCTAGGCTAGACTGCACACTTTTGATATCCGCTCCCATTCAAAGGGAGATTGATTGAGAACCATGCATGTGAAGATGGCATGGATTTAAGTAACAAGATCCTTTACAACCTTGTTGTGCCAACAAGATAAAGTTTGGACCAATTCTTCTCGGCCGGTCTAGTGACGGCTGAAAAGCTCCGTCGAACGATTAGTTGACTACTGACATCATGGCGAATTTAAGGCAGATTACCCCCACTGATCAACAGCGGCTAATGGGGATCAGCTTTGCCCAGACAAACCTTCAAGACATTCCACATCATTACCCACAAACCATTAAAGATGGTGCCCTCTTCAAAATTCCTTCCTGTTCCTCTCTTGCTCTAGGGTATCTCAACGTCGTTACATCCTTAACGCCGGCCCGACGATAGATTGCTGCGGGTCAGTGCTCGGGCCCGATCCGACCCTGACGGGTATGCCAAGTCCGAACTGCTAGAACAGGCCTAGTTTCAAGAAAGGGCAAATCTTTCGGTGTGATGACTCAGAAGTTTCAAGGGAAACCGGCCCGTCGGTGTGATTTCGCCTAGAGGACCTTGTCTAGAGAGGGAGAGGCGAAGAGGCGAGGCGGGTGTAGCAGGCTTTATCAATCTTCCGAAACGCGACGGAGTGACAAGATCGACTTTAACCAACCAGATCTGCGGTATCAATATTGGGGATTGCATTCCAGAGCTCTGAACCAACGGATACCCGCTGGAACCTTGACAAACTACGGCACTCATCTCTCTGTCAGCATCACTTGACATCTTCCACCCAGTCTTTTCCCAAAGCCAGTCAGCTGAGAGGCAGCACCCTCAATCTCCAATGTTACCGAGCTTTCGGCCGCTTCTCGTTGAAGCTAGTCAGGGGGTTGTCAACGCTCGCTAACCAATCCCTGCGCAGCTCCTGTCTCGCAGCACGCCACAAAAGAACCTGTTCCTGGACTAGACCACTTTATTCCAGGGGAGACAGAAATCTTTGTTAGCGAAGCATGCAGATCTCACGTGGGGACACTAACAATCAACTCTGACCCTGTCGAAAATCTCACCCTCCCGCACCAGACCCGATTCTGTTCTAGACCAGAATGAATGGCGACACTTGAGCCAATGAGGAAATCGCCGGACCAGTTCGAAGGATTCAGCGGCCGACCTGCTGGTCTGCTCCTGGGTAATTGCCTCTCTGAAAAAGCACAGAGCGTCGCATTCTGGCGAGTCGGGACCGCTCTATCCCCTCGGCTGGACCGTTCCGAGGCAGAACCCTTCACTCACTGTCCTGTAGTCATTGGAGGGAAATGGAATCAAGAGATTGGGGTAATGCAAGGTTGGACCAGCCCTACAGCGAACAAGAGCGCTAGACAAGGGGTAAAGACACCGCTCCAGCCTCTGCCTTCCCACGACGAACACATGCCAGGCACACACTCTTTGAGACAGCCTTAGCCCGAGATGAGAAAGCCACTGCCTGGGGATGGTCGACGCCATACATAAGATGACGGGTAACTAGCTCGTCCCTCCATTCTCACCCCATCCCTCACACTCCCTTTTTTCCCACCACCTGTCACTCATTATTGCCTTTGTAACAAAGGCCGTTTGTTTTACAAGATGGGTTCTAGAACCTATTCTCCGTCACTCTTTTCTTTTCTTTTCCTCACATTCCTTTCCCCTCTTGCGACTCTCGCCGCCGATGCCGACGCCAACCCGGGCGACGTGAACCCCGTGCCTCCGATCCAGGAAATCAAGACCGAGGACCCCATTGCCAGCCCGCTCAAGGAGGGCTGCCCCCGAGAATGCAGCGCTGCCGGTTCCGACCCTGTCAACTGGACGCAGCTGCACAGTCTGGATGAGCTCTCTGGTTGTGACCAGCCCATGCTATTTGCCCTCAACGTTGAGAACCCTTACAGCGAGTTTGCGACGCTGTACACTTGTGTCACTACATCTGGATCTACGACAACTCGTCGGGATGAGATTAGCCGTGTAGAGGCCCGAGCTGCCGAGAGCTCCGTCTCTCTGGCTAGCAACTGTGGTGCTGAGAAGGGCACTCTCAAGACGACTTCTTCCACTGGTCGAACTGGAACTCTCCGATCTGGCGATGCTGCGGCTGCTTCTGACCTTCTTGCTAACTACCTCGACAACGGTGCTTCTTGCGGAACCACTATTCTCTTTGCCAAGTCTGGTTCTTCTGTTGTTGGATTGTATGTCGGTGCTGAGGTGCAGAAGTCGAGTGCCTCCAGCATCATCCGTTCAGCAAGGTCAGTTCTATCGTCACATTTCTTGAACGTCAACTAACTTTGATGTAGTGCGTATAGCCCAAACTCACTCACATAGACTCACCTTTCTTGTAAACGTTACTAACAGCATCTACAGAGCCCAGCTTCCAGAAGGGCACCCAGGCTTTCCAAGTCTGCGACGCTAACGACAAGCGAGCCGAGACAGTCGGCCTCTTTGCCGTCGACTCTGTCGAAGACCTCGAAGACGCCCAAGCCGCCGTCAAGACGTGGTCCAACGGCAAATGTGTCTCCATCTCTCAGGCCACGTCCCAGAGCATCAACCTCGGCGTCCTGACCGTCGGCCAGGTCAAGACCCGAAGCCTCCAGCTGCGATCCCGTCTCTTTGGCGTCGAACACATGCTCGCCCCCCGAGCTGACTGCAAAGCCATCCAGGTTGTTTCTGGTGACAGCTGTGCTTCTTTGGCTACCAAGTGCAAGGTCACCACCGCCAACTTCAACAAGTACAACCCTGCCAAGAACTTTTGCTCTACTCTTGCTCCCAAGCAGTGGGTTTGCTGCAGTGCTGGTACTCTTCCCGACAAGACTCCTCAGCCCAACAAGGACGGAAGCTGCTACACCTACAACATCAAGTCTGGAGATTCTTGCTACTCCATCTCCCAGAACTTTGGTATCACCCAGCAGCGCATCCTCGACAACAACAAGAACACCTGGGGTTTTGCAGGCTGTGACCGTCTCCAGCTTGGACAGCCCATCTGTCTCAGTGCCGGCAAGAACCCCATGCCCCTTGCCATCGCCGGTGCCGTCTGCGGTCCTCAGAAGCCTGGATCCAAGCTTCCCACCACTGCCAAGACTGGCTGGGATCTCACTGGTATGAACCCTTGCCCTCTTAACGCCTGCTGCTCTGGCTACGGTTTCTGCGGCATCACCGCCGAGTTCTGCACCAACACGACTGCCAAGGGTGGTTCTCCTGGTACTTCCACTCCCAACACTCCCGGCTGCGTTTCCAACTGCGGCACCAAGATTGTCGGAAACACTAAGAAGCCAGCCAAGTTTCTTAATGTTGGATACTTCCAGGGTTACAACCTCGGCCGCAAGTGCCTGAACATGGACGTTGGCAACCTGACTGCTCTGAAGACTCCTTACACTCACATGCACTTTGCCTTTGCTGGTCTTACCCCCCAGTTCTCCGTTCTCCTCCAGCCTGCTGTGAGGGAGCAGTTCCTCAAGTTCAAGGAGGTCAAGGGTTCCTGGAAGAAGATTCTCTCCTTCGGAGGATGGGCCGATTCCACTGATGCCTCTACCTTCCAGTTGTACCGCGATGCCATCAAGCCCGCCAACCGCGAGAAGTTTGCCACCAATGTCATCAACGTTCTCAATGGCCACAAGCTTGACGGTGTTGACTTTGACTGGGAGTACCCTGGCTCTGCTGGCTCTACTGGTTCTGCCACTGATACCGCCAACTATGTCGACTTCCTTGCTCTCATGCGAAAGAAGCTCGGCACCAGCGGCAAGTCCATGTCTGTTGCTCTCCCTGCCGCCTACTGGTACCTCAAGCCTTTCCCTGTCGCAAAGATCGCTCCTCTTGTCGACTACATGGTTTACATGACCTATGATCTCCACGGTCAATGGGGTAAGCTTCTTTAATCACTCCTTATCAGGCCAGATATACTAACTACATGATAGACTACGGCAACCAGTACGTCAGCCCCGGCTGCCCCAAGGGAAACTGTCTCCGCTCCCACGTCAACAAGACCGAGACCCTCGACGCCCTCGCCATGATTACCAAGGCCGGAGTCGACCCTGCTAAGGTCATCATCGGAATCTCCAGCTACGGCCGCAGCTTCAGAATGACCGATCCCAAGTGTACTGGTCCTCAGTGTACCTTTACCGGAAGCTTCAGCGTGTCCAACGCCGAGCCCGGTGAGTGCACAAACTCCCCCGGTTACCTCGCCAACGCCGAGATCCGCAAGATCATCTACGACTACAAGTACAAGAAGGCTGGAGTCACTGCCAAGAGCTGGTACGACGCGGCCTCAGACTCGGACATTCTCACATTTGGCACTAAAGGAAAGGGCATGACGGACTGGGTCGCCTACATGAGCGAGGCTACAAAGGCCAAGCGGACAACCTGGGCCCAGAGCTTGAACTTTGGAGGTGTTGTCGAGTGGGCTGTTGACTTGGAGGTCTGGTTCTCTCCCAAGCCTTAAAAAGATGATGTGGTTTTGGGGTTTCTTTAATCTTGCCTGTAGCTATATATGAATCCCACATAGTACCATAGGGCGCGAATTTCACGTTGTAGCGATTCATTGTCCGCACTTCAGCCCTTGGTTTCTGTTTTTCGTGCCAAATAGTAATAGTCCAGAGGTATATCTTCGTATGATTGATGGCCCACAAGCTCTGGGAGGAAGAGACGACTCTATGAAGATCAGGTGATAATTTTACGAAGAAGGAGAGATAAGTCTAGGAAAACTACGTATGGGATAGGCTATAGTATCTGGAGAGGGTAGGCAATTCCGTGAGATGACCGCATAGTATCAATAATCTTGGATAAATATTTTAAGCTCTTTCTTGCCTCACGGCAAGCGCGCATTTAATGCGGAGTTAACATAGCTATCAATACAATCAAGACTGAAAAAAGCAGGAGGGAAAAACCGGCGAACGAATCAAAACCCTCTATAGACTCTTTCCAGATCAACAATCTTCATCTTCACAAGTGATCAAGACCCTTGCTCCATTCAAAACGATACTGAGTGACGGCCAGAGAGCTTAACAGGTTAGTTGCTCCTAGTTAAAGACGGTTAGTGTGCCAGTCGTCAATAAGAATTGGATGCGTGGATGGTTCTTACTGAGAAAAGCACTTTGTCGCCGTCCCGAAACTGAAGAACACCATCGGCGAAAGGCATTCCAAATGGCCCTTGAACATCAATCGTCGCATTTGTTTTGGATGGTAAGATGATGATATTGCCGGTGCCCTCAGTTTTGAGATGGTGGCGGAGGTGGAGGTGGTGGTGGTACTCCTGGGG